>WNWK01028387.1:0-25435 GCA_009830355.1 Cherax destructor | reverse complement strand
AGTTAATTCATAGCATTAGAAATCTTCCTTACGAAGAAAGATTGAAGACCCAAATTACATTCATTGCAAGACGTAGAATGAGGGAGACATGATCGAGGTATACAAGTGGAAAATGGGTATTAACAAAGGGGATATAAATAAGGTCTTGAGGATATCTTCCAAGAGAGAACCGCAATAATGGATTCAAGTTAGATAAGTTTAGATTTAGAAAGGATATAGGAAAGTATTGGTTTGGAAATAGGGTAGTTGATGAGTGGAACAGTCTGCCTAGTAGGGTTATTGAAGCTAGGAGTTTGGGTAGTTTCAAATTTAGGTTGGATAAATTCATGAGTGAGAGGGGTTGGATTTGAGTGGGACTCGCACATGAGTAAATAGAATTATCAAAGCTTATTTCTTGGGTGATTGAAAATTAGATTGAGCAAGTGTTCTGTTAGTGGGACGGATTGTGAAGGACCTGCCTAGTATGGGCCAACAGGCCTGCTGCAGTGTTCCTCCTTTCTTATGTTCTTATGTTACCTGAAAACGGGGAATATATGTACCAAAAGAGGGAAAATAAATGAAGAAAAAAATTGTGTATTAATGTTATCCTGTGTTCAACAAGAGGAAAAAAGTAACTTTGTTCATTTAAAAGGAGGACACAGAGTTACCCGACTTTAATCAACCTGTTGTACTCTCATGAATAAACTTGTCCTTTTAGCTCATTTTATCTTAGAACATAAGAAAGGAGGAACACTGATATGTGGAAGATGGCTAATGTAATTCCTATTTTTGAAGCAGGGGACAAGTCACTAGTCAAATTACCGCCCAATAAGCCTAACCTCAATTGTAGACAAATTACTAGAGTCAATTATAGCTGATATTATTAGAAGCCATCTAATTTGATTAATGATACTCAGCATTGATTCACGAGGGCCGTTCCTGCCTATCTAATTTATTACCCTTCAGAAAAGCTTTTGAGGCTGTTGATCACGATAAAGAATTCGATATTGTTTATTTAGACTTTAGTAAGACTTTTGATAGAGTTCCGCACCAGAGACTGTTAAAGAAAGTGGCAGCTCATGGCATTGGGGGAAAAGTGCTGTCATGGATCGAGTCATGGCTCACCAATAGGAAGCAGAGAGTGCATAAATGGGGTTAAATCCGAATGGGGACTTGTAACAAGTGGTGTTCCACAGGGATCAGTCTTAGGCCCGTTGTTATTTATAATATATATCAATGACCTTTGACTAGGGAATTACTAGTGATATGAGCAAATTCGCCGACGACACGAAGATAGGTAGGATAATTGATTCAAACATAGAACATAAGAACATAAGAACATAAGAAAGGAGGAGCACTGCAGCAGGCCTGTTGGCCCATACTAGGCAGGTCCTTCACAATCCGTCCCACTAACAGAATATTTGCTCAACCAAATTTTCAATGCTACCCAAGAAATAAGCTTTGACAATTCTACCCACTCATGCGGAGTCCCACTAATCAACCCTCTCACTCATGAATTTATCCAACCTAAATTGAAACTACCCAAGGTCCTAGCTTCAAAACCCTACTAGGCAGACTGTTCCACTCATCAATACCCTATTTCCAAACCAATACTTTCTATATCCTTTCTAAATCTAAACTTATCTAACTTGAATCCATTTGCGGTTCTCTTGGAGAGATATCCTCGACCTTATTTATAATCCCCTTTTTAAACCATTTTCACTTGTATACCTCGATATGCTCCCTCATTCTACGTCCACAAGTGAATGTAATTTTAGGTTTCAATCTTTCTTCGTAAGGAAGATTTCTAATGCATGATTAATTTAGTCATTCTACGCTGAATGTTTTCTAACGAATTTATGTCCATTCTGTAATATGGAGAAAAACTGAGCTGCGTAATGGTGAGGCCTTACAATGATGTATAAGCTGTAATATACCTCTGACTTCTGTTGCTAACACTTCTGATATAAATCCCAGTAATCTATTTGCCTATACGTACGCTTAGGCATTGCTGTCTTGGTTTTGCTGCTTACCATCACCCCAAGTCCTCTCGCAATCTGTATGGCTAAGTTCTACGTTATTTACTAAGTGCTTGGGTTATGGACACTCCGAGCTTCAGAACCTTGCATTTATCTACTTGAACTGCATCTGCCACTTTTCTGACCAGGAATTGAGTTTGTCTAAATCCTCCTGAAGTTCCGTGACATCTACGTCTGAATCGATTATCCTACCTATCTTCGTGTCATCAGCGAATTTGTCATATACAGTAATTTTCGCAAGGCTCATTATATATATTATATATAGTGTCATAGAACTTCAGGAAGATTTAGACAAACTTAATTAGTGGTCAGAAAATGGCAGATGCAGTTCATTGTAGATCAATGAAGGTTCTGAGCTCGGGAGTGTCCATAACCCAAGCATCTATAAGTTAATAACGTAGAACTTAGCCATACAGATTGCGAGAAGGACTTGGGGGTGATGGTAAGCAGCAACCTTAAACCAAGACAGCAATGCCTAATACGTAATAAGGCAAATAGATTACTGGGATTTATATCAAGAAGTGTTAGCAACAGAAGTCCAGAATATTACAGCTTTATAATCATTAGTTCACCTAGATTACGCAGCTCAGTTCTGGTCTCCATATTACAGAATGGACATAAATTCGTTAGAAAACATTCAGCGTAGAATGACTAAATTAATACATAGCATTAGAAATCTTCCTTACGAAGAAAGATTGAAGACCCTAAAATTAATTCACTTGTAAGACGTAGAATGAGGGGAGACATGATCGGGTATACAAGTGGAAAATGGGTATTAAAAAGGGGATATAAAAGTTAGGATATCTCTCCAAGAGAGAACCCGCAATAATGGATTCAAGTTAGATAAGTTTAGATTTAGAAAGGATATAGGAAAGTATTGGTTTGGAAATAGGTAGTTGATGAGTGGAAGGTCTGCCTAGTAGGGTTATTGAGCTGGGGATGGGTAGCACCATGGTTGAGGTTGGAAATTCAGAGTGAGAGGGGTTGATTTGATGGGACTCGCGCTGAGTGGGTAGAATTGTCAAGCTTATTCTTGGTAGCATTGAAAATTGGTTGAGCAAATATTCTTGTTAGTGGGACGGATTGTGAAGGACCTGCCTAGTATGGGCCAACAGGCCTGCTGCAGTGTTCCTCTTTCTTATGTTCTTATGTTCTTATGTTGTCTAAATCTTCCTGAAGTTCTATGAACATAAGAACATAAGAAAGGAGGAAACTGCAGCAGGCCTGTTGGCCCATACTAAGCAGGTCCTTCACAATCCATCCCACTAACCGAATAAATGCCCAACCTAATTTTCAATTCTACCCAAGAAATAAGCTTTGATATTTTTAACTCAAGCGCGAGTCCCACTCAACGACCCTCCCCATGTATTTATCCAACCTAATGAAACTACCCAAGGTCCAGCTCAATAACCCTACAGGCAGACTGTTCCCTCACAACTACCCTATTTCCAAACCAATATAAGAACATAAGAACATAAGAAAGGAGGAACACTGCAGCAGGCCTGTTGGCCCATACTAGGCAAGTCCTTCACAATCCGTCCCACTAACAGAATATTTGCTAAAGCCAATTTTCAATGCTACCCAAGAAATAAGCTTTGACAATTCTACCCACTCATGCGCAATCCCTCAAATCCAACCCCTCTCACTCATGAATTTATCCAACCTAAATTTGAAACTACCCAAGGTCCTAGCTTCAATAACCCTACTAGGCAGACTGTTCCACTCATCAACTACCCTATTTCCAAACCAATACTTTCCTATATCCTTTCTAAATCTAAACTTATCTAACTTGAATCCATTATTGCGGGTTCTCTCTTGGAGAGATATCCTCAAGACCTTATTTATATCCCCTTTGTTAATACCCATTTTCCACTTGTATACCTCGATCATGTCTCCCTCATTCTACGTCTTACAAGTGAATGTAATTTTAGGGTCTTCAATCTTTCTTCGTAAGGAAGATTTCTAATGCTATGTATTAATTTAGTCATTCTACGCTGAATGTTTTCTAACGAATTTATGTCCATTCTGTAATATGGAGACCAGAACTGAGCTGCAGTAATCTAGGTGAGGCCTTACTAATGATGTATAAAGCTGTAATATAACCTCTGGACTTCTGTTGCTAAATCTAAACTTATCCAATTTGAATCCATTATTGCGGGTTCTCTCTTGGAGAGATATCCTCAAGACCTTATTTATATCCCCCTTATTAATACCCATCTTCCACTTATATACCTCGATCATGTCTCCCTCATTCTTCGTCTTACAAGTGAATGTAATTTAAGGATCTTCAATCTTTCTTCATACGGAAGATTTCTAATGCTATTCAACATAGTCGGACAAAGGTTAATTCAAAACAGTAACCAATACAAGGGAGTATTTTACATAGTTAATCTTATTAGATAAATTGACGTTATTGTTACATTAACAATAATAATAAGTGTATCAATGAAGCTATCATGTTTTAAATGTAAAATGTTACTTGCATACATTACTGACAGGCTGAAAAGGTGTGGAAAACTAAATGCTAGTGTAGCTTACCTTCAGAAGGACATACTGGAAAACGTAAACACTGAGACACATCAAACTGGCAATATTCACCGTCAAGTAAGTTTTGCAATTGACCTCCTACTGCCGACTCATCTTTCATAGGAGTTGCAGGCCGATGTAATAATTGAGACATATCAAACAGGATGTCTACCTGGAGTCTACCTGAGAGAATTTCAGGGGTCAACGCCCCGCGGCCCGGTCTGTGACCAGGCCTCTTGTTGGACCAGAGCCTGATCAACCAGGCTGTTGCTGCGCCGCACGCAGTCCAACGTACGAACCACAGCCCGGCTGATCAGGTACCGACTTGAGGTGCCTGTCCAGTGCCTGCTTGAAGACAGCCAGGGGCTTGTGGTAATCCCCTGATGTATGCTGGGAGGCAGTTGAACAATCTTGGGCCCCTCACGCTTATTGTGTTGTCCCTCAACGTGCTAGTGGCACCCCTGCTCTTCATTGGGGGATGTTACATCGCCTGCCGAGTCTTTTGCTTTCGTACGGAGTGATTTTTGTGTGCAAGTTTGGATAAAGCCCTCGAGAATTTTCCATGTGTATATAATAATGTATCTCTCCCGCCTGCGTTCTAGAGAGTACAGGTTTAGGAACTTCAAGCGTTCCCAGTAGTTGAGGTGGTTTATCGCACTTATGCGTGCGGTGAAGGTTCTCTGCACATTTTCAAGGTCAGCAATTTCACCCGCCTTGAAAGGTGCAGTTAGTGTGCAGCAATATTCCAGCCTAGATAGAACAAGCTATCTGTAAAGTGTCAACATGGGCTTGGCATCCCTGGTTTTGAAGGTTCTCATTATCCATCCTGTCATTTTTCGAGCAGATGCAATTGCTACATTGTTATGGTCCTTGAAGGTGAGATCCTCTGACATGATCACTCCCAGGTCTTTGACATTAGTTTTTCGCTCTATTGTGTGGTTGGAATTAGTTTTGTACTCCGATGAGATTTTAATTTCTTCACGTTTTCCGTATCTGCAGCCCATTTAAAGATTTGGTTTATGTCTGCTTGGAGTCTTGCAGTGTCTTCAACGGTGGACACTGTCATACAGATTCGGGTGTCATCTGCAAAGGAAGACACAGCACTGTGGCTTATATCCCTGTCAATGTCTGATATGAGGATGAGGAATAGGATGGGAGCAAGTACTGTGCCTTGTGGAACAGAGCTTTTCACAGTAGCTGCCTCAGACTTTACTCTGTTGACTACTACTCTTTGTGTTCTACGTGTTAGGAAATTATAAATCCATCTACCAACTTTTCCTGTTATTCCTTTATCACGCATTTTGTGTGCTATTACACCATGGTCACACTTGTCAAAGGCTTTTGCAAAATCTGTGTATATAACATCTGCATTCTGTTTATCTTCTAGAGCATCCAGGACCTTGTCGTAGTGGTCCAGTAGTTGGGACAGACAGGAGCGGCCTGCTCTAAACCCATGCTGTCCTGGGTTGTGCAATTGATGGGTATCAAGATGGGTGGCGATCTTGCCTAGAACCCTTTCAAAGATTTTTATGAAAATGGGACGTTAGCGCAATTGGTCTGTAGTTCTTTGCTATTGCTTTACTGCCCTTTGTGGAGCGGGCTATGTCTGTTGTTTTTAGTAGCTGCGGGACGATCCCAGTGTCCATGCTCCTCTCCATAGGATTTTAAAAAGCATGTGATAGGGGCTTCTTGCAGTTCTTGATGAACACAGAGTTCCATGAGTCTGGGCCTGGAGCGGAGTGCATGGGCATGTCATTTATTCCCTTTTTTCAAAGTCATTTGGCGTAGTGATGATGTCAGAAAGGCATGCGTCTGTCAAGTTCTGTGGCACTCTCATGAAAAATCATTTAGGTTTTCGATTTTCAGTCTGGTTAGTGGCTCGCTAAAGACTGAGTCATACTGGGATTTAAGTAACTCACTCATTTCTTGCTGTCATCTGTGTAGGACCCATCCCGTTTAAGTAGGGGCCCAATACTGGTTGTTGTTCTCGACTTTGATTTTGCATAGGAAAAGAAATACTTAGGGTTTCTTTCAATTTCATTTATGGCTCTTAGTTCTTCCCGTGTCTCTTGATTCCTATAAGATTCCTTTAGTTTTAATTCGATGTTTGCTATTTCTCTGACTAGTGTCTCCCTACGTATTTCAGAGATATTGGCCTCCTGTAGCCGCTCCGTTATTCTGTGCCTTCGCCTGTATAGGAGCGCCTCTTTCCCTTTTTAGTTTGCATCTTCTCCTCTTTTCCTTAAGGGAATTTGCCTTGAGCAAACCTCAAGTACCACAGAGTTAATTTGTTCTAGACATAGGTTGGGATCCGTGATGCTTATGTGTTTATTTTTCCAGGACTTGGTTTACTTGGTCCCACCTTATGTTTTTGTTATTGAAGTTGAATTTGGAGAAAGCTCCCTCACTGCTGATCACATTTTGTTGATCTGAGCTCCCGCATGCATGTCTGGACCTCTATTATGTTGTGATCTGAGTATATTGTTTTTGATATGATGACATTTCGTATCAGATCATCATTGTTGGTGAAGATGAGGTCCAGCGTATTCTAATCTTGTGGGCTCTACTATTTGCTGGTTTAAGGTGAACTTGTGCAGAGATTTAAAAGTTCATGCATGTGTGAATTTCATCTGAGCTGCCTCCTGGTGTTATCTCTGCTACCACATTGTTTGCAATGTTCCTCCATTTTAGGTGCCTGAGGTTGAAATCCCCAGTAGCAAGATGTTGGGGGGAGGAGTGGAAGATTTTCCAGACAGTGGTCAATTTTCAGAAGCTGTTCCTGGAATTGTTGGGACGTTGCATCCGGGGGCTTGTAGACAACCACGATGACCAGGTTTTGATTCTCGACCTTTATTGCTAACCCATTACATTGGACCGGGGTAGACTAGTAAATGTTCATTGCGTTAAATTTGTTCATGATTTAAAATTAAAAACTAAGAAGAAATTTAATTAATGTTTCATTCCTTTGAACTTGTGGTTCATTACCTTTGTATTTGGCATTCCCTTTTTAACCCAGCTATCTTTGGGGCCCCCGGACCCTTTTTACCTTGAATTTTTACTCCCCCCAAAGGATGGGTAGGGGGGCAAATAAAGATATAAAAAAAAAAAAAAACCAAAAGGCGATTTCCCCCATCCTTTCCTCATCCTCTTTCGACATTGACGGGATATAAGTCCAGTGCTGTGTCTTCCTTTGCAGATGACACCTGAATCTGTTGACGTGTCCACCGTTGAAGACACTGAAGACCCCAACAGACATAAACCAAATCTTTAAATGGGCTGCAGAAAACAATATGAAGTTCAATGATGAGAAATTTAATTACTCAGATACGGAAAACGTGAAGAAATTAAAATCTCATCGGAGTACAAAACTAATTCCAACCACACAATAGAGCGAAAAACTAATGTCAAAGACCTGGGAGTGATCATGTCAGAGGATCTCACCTTCAAGGACACTAAAGTAGCAATTGCATCTGCTCGAAAATGACAGGATGGATAATGAGAACCTTCAAAACCAGGGATGCCAAGCCCATGTTGACACTTTACAGATCGCTTGTTCTATCTAGGCTGGAATATTGCTGACACTAACTGCACCTTTCAAGGCAGGTGAAATTGCTGACCTTGAAAATGTGCAGAGAACCTTCACCGCTTCGCATAAGTGCAATAAACCACCTCAACTACTGGGAATGCTTGAAGTTCCTAAACCTGTACTCTCTAGAACCAGGCGGGAGAGATACATTATTATATACACATGGAAAATTCTCGAGGATTAGTACCAAACTTGCACAGAAAATCACTCCCTACAAAAGCAAAAGACTCGGCAGGCGATGTAGCATCCCCAAATGAAGAGCAGGGTGCCACTAGCACGTTGAGGGACAACACAATAAGTGTAAGAGGCCCAACATTGTTCAACTGCCTCACAGCATACATCAGGGGATTACCAGCAAACCCTGGCTGTCTTCAAGCAGGCACTGGACAGACACCTAAAGTCGGTACCTGACCAGCCAGGCTGTGGTTCGTACATTGGACTGCGTGCGGCCAGCAGTAACAGCCTGGTTGATCAGGCTCTGGTCCAACATGAGGCCTGGTCACAGACCGGGCCGCGGAGCGTGACCCCTGGAATTCTCTCAGGTAAACTCCAAGTACAAGGTCCTTCTTCCCGAGATGTGGAATTGCTAGTTTAGCAGACAGATTAGTCTTAATTAGCTAGGCCACAGTTAATGTACCAGTCATTATCGAAGCTAGGTTAAGTTATCACACCTAGGCCCAAAGACTTACTCAGGCTAGGTTAAGCTAACTAATCAGAAGTTTATTTTTACAGTGATTACAAGTAAGCCAGGTTAGGAAACTTGTATATTTATTTACTTAGTGAATTACAAGACAGCCACAGTAAGGGTAGGCCTCTGCAATCATTATAACAGTTATAACAGCTAGGTCAGATTTAACCTAGCTATCATTTACCTTGCAAGCTAGATTCAGGCTAGTTGCACACTAATTTCAACAGTTATAAAGTTAGGCTAGGAGTTACCTTCCCAACTAACTACAATAATTAAACAATCTAGGCTCAGTTAAGCCAAAGCTAATTACACAATATTATTTATTTACTGTTTATAAATTGATTTACTGAATTTATTTTGTGATTATCCAAGTGAATTATTTGCAAAGGCTACATATTTTTACTGTGTGAATTTTATTGTATTTGACTCATTTAAATTGTGAATTGCTAAGCTTAAGTCCAGTAACTATTTACTATTGTGTACAGAGTTGCTAGGTTAAGCCTTCATAACAATATACATTTTAGTTGGGTTTGAGGGCTAACAGTGTACATTTAATTGAGTCAAGTCAATATATGTAACGAAAGTCATCAAGCTTGTTGAGGAGCTTTGGGAATCACTTATTCTCACCTAATACCGTATTGTGCTGTGAGGTGGGCTAATTAAAGTATAAATTAGTGACACGCTCTTAACTGAACCACAACAATGATGGAGAGAATCAGAAGCACCAAGTCCAGCTCTGATCCAGCTAAAGAAGTCTATGAGCGCCCACAAGGGACGCCTAAGGCATGCAGGGAGTGCCGTGCTGTCAGAGAAAACCCAGATGCAGATTGAGGATCTAGAAAGGTGTTTAGAGCTTTTAGAGAAGGCTAAAGGCATTGGAGACAGCCTATCTTCGTTATGAGACAGAAGCCTATGAGGCAGAGGAGCCTGAAGATGTTGTCGAGACAGCTCGGGAGAATGCGATGATCAGAGGGCCGAATGTCTAGAGAGTGGGGACTCTGCAAAAAGTTAAAAAATATTGAAGGCTAATACAGCAGGGTCAACAAATAATAGTACAGGGCACACAGGCCACCACAGTCCCTAGAGTGTTACCCAGATTGCTTACATTGAATTTCCAATGTTCGACGAACCTGACAGAGTACTTTGCTTTCTGGGATCAGTTTAAATCCCAGATAGATGACAGGGATGATTTGTCAGATGCCACTAAACTACAGTACTACGTTCACAGCTCAAGGGTAAAGCCCTGGACTTGGTCAGCATTACAAACCATGATATAATTATCAACATGCCAAGGATCAACTAAAGCATGCGTATTGGCAACACAGAGGAGATAATGATAGCTAAATTTATCGATTATCCGATCTTGAGGCTTGCCGTCCATGACCGTCAGAGCTTAGAGATGTTCGAATCGAAGTCATAGTCTGACAAACAGACTCAGAGATTTACATGATTGGGGTGGATCGGAATGGATGGTCAGTCAGACGATTCAGAGAAACTAACTAGCACTACAGTACATGAGTTACATTTGAAGTATAGGACTAACCGGTTCACGATACAACAGATTGTTGAGAGGTTGAGCAATATCGTGACTCACCTGGTATAGGTCAGGGAAGACCACCGCCAGGAAATCGCTTGACCACTCCAGACCCTTGAGAGATAGAACTAAAGCACCCCCATTAGGGTCGGCACGTATTATGTCCGAGACAAGTCCTCAACCAAAGAGGCCAAGAGGAAACCACTAAGACGACCAGCACAAGGCCGTGTGTTCTGCGAAGGAGAACATAATAGTTCAGGGTGTTCGAGCTTCCCCCTATGACCAAAGAGCGTCAGCAACTAGGGGATTTGAAACTCTGTTTCAAGTGTTGTGGAGAACACTTTGCCCGGGACTGTAACACCCAGCTCGGTGACTGTCGAGGTTGTTGGAAGGGTAAACACCACAGTGCGTTGTGCCCTAAGGATACCAGACCAGCCCAGGCTAAGGGGATCAAACCCCAGAGAGGGCGGAGGCGAGACGAGTCCGAGGTAGTGGTGAGTGTGGTGAGAACGACACAGGGGACTAGTTCAGGTGAACAGTTTCAAGGTTCGGTGGCCCTGCCCACGGTGATGGCGGTGGTCGTAAATGGGAAAAGGTCTGAAACGACTCCGTTTGTTTTTGACACTGGGGCTCAACGATCCTTCATGCGGAGACTCTAGCGGCTAAGTTGAAGTTGAGTCCGAGGTAAGGCTGACATGAAAGTGGAAGGGTTCGGTGGGACAGTTCCACACAGATCTTATCCTGTTGTAGATGTAGCAGTTAGATTGGGCGGGCATTGCAGGAATATCTCAGCTTTGATAGTGAAGAGGCTGCCCGATATCATTACCACCAAGGGCCTAGCGCGGCAGTCAAACGTTTAAGGGAGTTGGGTGTGAAGTTAGCGGAACCGGAAATTACCACAGACAACGTCAGCGACGTGGGAATTTTGGTAGAAGGGGATTACGTAGACAATTCGTGTCCACAAGAAAGGTCATCAAAGAAGGTATCGGCCTGTACAGGACTCCAGCGGGGTATATCGTAGGAGGCAGGGTGCCGGCCCATTTCCTGTGACGCCTAAGAAGGAGGGCTCTGGCACCACAGCAACCGAGGCCGTGCTAGTGATGCGGATCGGACTACATGAGGGTCTGTGGAAACCCAAGTCAGCATAGTCGACAGTGAACCAGTCCATAAACTGTGGAACCTGGATGTAGTAGGGATTAAGGGTGATCAACCACCCCCGAACACGAAGAAACTTATCAGGATTATTTGAGCCATGTCCAGTTCAAAAACGGCCAGTACTGGGTGAGACTCCCTTTGGGAAAACCCGGTGCACCCCACGTTACCCACTAACTTTAAGAAGGCACGGGGTCAGTTGAACTCCCTGGTGAACAGCCTGACCAAGAAGGGTCTGGTAGGGAAGTACGACGACATTATTAAAGAACAGTTGGCCCTGGGTTTCATAGAGAAGGTACCACATGCCAGTCCAGGAGAAAATACCCATTATCTCCGCACAGGGCAGTTACCAAGGAGTCAGTAACCCTCCCATCAGAGTAGTCTTCAATTGCAGCTTACAGGCGAGTCCCGAGCCCTCATTGAACGACTGTCTGTTCACAGGCCATCTCTGACTCAGAAATTAGCCGACGTATTGTTAAAGTTTAGGACAGAACAATATGCTTATGCAGCGGATATTAGTAAAGCCTTCCTACAATTGGGTTGCAACCACAAGACAGGGATTACACTAGGTTCTTGTGGGTGGCGAACATCGAGTACCTGAGCAGGGGTATGAAACTTACAGATTTAAGGCAGTGTTGTTTGGTGCCACGAGCTCACTGTTCTTGCTGCAGGCTACTATAGATTATCACCTGGCAAATTGTAACAGCCCCTCAAAGAACTATTGAAGACTTTATTTTATGTGTACAATATGCAGGCACCACTTCTGATGAGGGGGAGTTGATGGACTTCTACTAGGAGTCCAACTGGGAGATGCTCTCGGCTAACATGCCACTGAGGGAATGGGTAACGAACAATCCTGCATTGCGAGACAGGGTAGAACATGATTACGTGGATTATACGGTGCCTGAGGTAACCTCAGTATTGGGGCTGGAATGGGAAGTTGGGAAGACAGTCTTAGGGTGAAAAGAAAACCCGACGGGGACGGAAGCTGACCAGAAGGTCCCTGTTAAGTAAAGTCAGACTGCCTTTGACCCACTGGGTCTGTTGACACCATTACTATTCGTGGGAGAATGCTAGTACAGCAGCCCTGGGAGCTGAACCTGGGTTGGGACGACCCTCTGTCAGAAACCATCTGTCAGGAGTGGGATCTAGTCAGCAAAGATTTAGCAGAGCTACACGATTTCGCATTTCCTAGGTCCCTCGGGTGTACCGGACAAGATTATGACCTGCATGTCTTCTGTGATGCCTCTTCCCGGGCATATGGGGCCGTAGCATACTTGGTGGCTGGGAGCCAGGTTAATCTGGCCACCAGCCTGGCACTGGTAACACCCTAAAGAGTGTTCAATACCAAAGCTAGAGCTCACAGCGATGTTGCTGGGAGCAAGACTGGGAAAGTACGTAAAGGAAGTGTTAAGTAACCTGAAGGTGACCACAATATATATGGACAGACTCGAGGTAGCCTTACAGTGGGTACAGAACGACAGGTCCAAACTCCCCTATGTCAGGAATCGGGTGAAGGAGATACGGGAGCTACAGACAGCATCCACTATTTTACATGTACCTACCGATCAAAATCCGGCTGACCTGATTAGCAGAGGGGTGACACACAAAAAACTGAGTAAAAGCGAGATTTGGTTCAAAGGCCCAGACTGGTTACCAGCGAAAGAGCGCTGGCCAGAGCAGAAATTCGGTGAGACAACCAGCAGCATAGTGCATTTCGTGGGGGAGTCAGGCACTGACCTACTAGACCCCAAACGTTACTCCTAGTGGAGGAAGCTAATGAGAGTCACAGAAATGGTGTTTCGATTTGTGAGAAAGCTGACTGACAAGGTAAATAGAGGCAGACAGTTGTCGCTTGTGGGTCCCAGAGAGTACTGGATACAGCAGTACCAGAAGGAGAGGTTTCCAGGAGTTCTGGAGGTACTAGCTGCCGGGCAGCCAGACACGGCATCAGGTATTGCACCCGACTGCAACTCAGGGAGCGGTAAACTGGTCCACTCATTGGGATTGTTCTTGGATCATGCTGGTCTGATAAGATGCAGGGGAAGACTACACAACGCTGAGCTCAGTTATGGGACCAAACATCCCGTGTTACTGGGAAACGATGGGTGGTTGTCAGAGTTGGTGATACTTGATGCTCATCAGAGAACCATGCATGGAGGGTTTGGAGATACACTCACCTGCCTTCGTCAGAATTACTGGTGCTGAAGGGCCGAGCCGCAGTCAAAGGGTGATAAGGAAGTGCACGGTCTGTCGGCGGTATGATGGGAGGACTCTATCCTACCGGGACCACCACCACTGCCTCAGGAACGGGTGCAGAGTGACAGACCCTTTGAGACTGTGGGGATAGATTACACAGGGGCTATCATACTGACAAACCCGGGAGGGAGGGTGAGACCCACAGAAGGTATATATCTGTCTGTTTACTTGTGCAACTACCCGAGCCGTACATTTGGAGCTGGTGGAAGATATGTCTACCGAGACGTTCGTGAAGTTGTTCAGGAGATTTACAGCTCGGTTCTCTTGTCCACGATTGATTATATCAGACAATGGCACAAGCTTCAAAGCGGCCAGCAAAGTCTTTAAGAATCTTTTGGACAATGGAGAGGTACGAGAATACCTGAAGAAGATAGAGTGTGAGTGGAAGTTCATAGTTCCCAGAGCACCCTGGCAAGGGGGCTTCTACGAACGTATGGTGGGTACGGTTAAAAGGTGTCTCCGCAAGGCCTTACACAGCAAGAGAGTGACAACTGATGAGTTGCGAACGATTTTGGCCGAGATAGAAGCGAGAGTCAATAATAGACCCCTAACCTATGTGCAAAATGGTATTGACGAGCAGGAAGCTCTCACCCCCAATCACATGTTATTTGGGAGGAGGATCGAGCTCTTCCCTGCAATCTTGAGCCAGTCTTCTAGGGAGCAGGACTATTGTGGACCGGAAGGACCCCCCATCAATGAGGAACTACACAAGAGTCACAATAAGTTAGTGAAGGTTCTAGACAAATGGAACCAGGTGTGGCGTAATGATTATTTGACAGCTCTGCGAGAACATTTTTATGGGGCCGACCCTGAGGGGAACAAGGTGATGGTGAGCCAAGGGGACCTGGTGCTAGTTGAAGCTGAGGCACCCAGGGCATACTGGCCACTTGGATTGGTGGTATCAACCCACCCAGATAAGGCTGTACAGCTGAGGATGGTGAAGGTGAGAGTAAATGGTGCTGAGACCATAAGACCCATCAACAAGCTGTTACCGCTCAAGGTCCACACGGTGAGGCTGGACAGGAGAAGTTAGACCAAAGTCTACCCAACCAGAGTGTTCGGACGACCCGTCGAACGGCGCTCGAGTTCAGAGCTCACTGGGGGGGCTTGCGGGAGGCGGATTTGATATAGACTTAACTGCTACCTTCGCCGGGGGAAGGATGTGGAAACTTTTGAGTTACGCAAGTTCCACAGGGTAAGTGAGCCGTTAGGAGCCTTAAACATACCATGGATCGGCCCTCGGAGTATATAAACCCACACACCCAACCAAAACAAGCTTACACATTCAAGTTAACGAAGGTAACTATTGTGTACATTTTAATTGATAGATTTATTCTCCTAGGAAAGCCTAGGAAAGTTTGTACAGTTAGCAACTAATATTAGGATTATTGAAGCAACGTTAGATATTAATAATGTAGCTCTAGCACCTTAACATAGGTAGTTTAAGGCCTGAATAGGCAAGTATTAGGTTATGTTAGCTAGAGAGAACTGGCAGCCCACACTTGAATCTAGGCAGTGTGGGACTCATGACGCATGACCTGCGTTCTTACCAGACTGGACATCAACCAGAGAACACGGGCTGTGAACAAGCAGCACCCCCCACGTGACTCAACATCTGCCCTGGGGCCCCGGAGGAGAGATCCCGAAGTACCGCGGATATCTCTTTCCATCCAGACCTATTGCAGTAAGACTAGACTTTCTTTCTCTCAGTATCTGGCCAGTTTTCTGGGGAAAACGTTAGTGAGTTAATTGTGGGTCTTAAGCGGACGGACGCTTTTGTATTGGTATGTACCAGCGTCGTCTCTTAAGTTCAAGTCTGGAAGCTAGTGTCTCTTACTGTTTGGATATTGCTTGGAGGATATACCCTAGGGCTGGGGATTCTAAGTTAATACAAGACACTAATACTACTCAATTTGCAGGTTAAGACTCTTCCCTTCACATGGTGGTTGGAGGGGGTTATAGCTTAGGAAAATTTGGAAGTTTAGGAGACATTTCTACTCCATCAAGTAAGTTAAACCCTTTCATATTCATGCATGCAGGGGGGAATTCTTTCAGCTGCAGTTAGCTAGAAATTTGTCCCATAGCCACTTGTAAGTCTGAGAGAAGTGTCTCAGAGTGTCGGTGTCAACAGTGCTTGCTCTAAGTGCAGCTTACAAGGAGGCAGTCACAAAACAAGTTTCTACTGACCTTGAAAATGTGCAGAGAACCTTCACAGCACGCATAAGTGCGATAAACCACCTCAACAACTGGGAACGCTTGAAGTTCCTAAACCTGTACTCTCTAGAACGCAGGCGGGAGAGATACATTATTATATACACGTGGAAAATTCAGAGGGCTTAGTACCAAACTTGCACACAAAAATCACTCCCTACGAAAGCAAAAGACTCGGCAGGCGATGTAACATCCCCCCAATGAAGAGCAGGGTTGCCACTAGCACGTTGAGGGACAACACAATAAGTGTCAGGGGCCCAAGATTGTTCAACTGCCTCCCAGCATACATCAGGGGGATTACCAACAAACCCCTGGCTGTCTTCAAGCAGGCACTGGACAGGCACCTAAAGTCGGTACCTGACCAGCCGGGCTGTGATTCGTACGTTGGACTGCGTGCGGCCAGCAGTAACAGCCTGGTTGATCAGGCTCTGATCCAACATGAGGCCTGGTCACGGACCGGGCCGCGGGGGCGTCGACCCCTGGAATTCTCTCCAGGTAGACTCCAGGTACAATAGTGATGCCAGGTGGATTAAGGGTTTTTCCAAAATTTCATAAATAAAATTGTCAATTTATCGTAGTTTATCGTACAGCGTCATTGATTTTCTCTATATAGCCCTATTTGTATTCTGTAATCATATAATAGGCTATATAGAAAGTTTTTTTTTTTTTTTTTTTTTTTTTTTTTTTTTTAGTTTAATATCTTTATTATGCACCCCATACCCATCCTGTGGGTGGTAGTCAAAAGATTACAGAGGTACATAATGGGTCCAGGGACTGGGCCTCAAAGTTTTGATAGCTGAGCAAGTTACAAAGGTAATGAACTCAGGTAGATTTGGTCACAATCATGACAAGTTACAAAGGTATCTACAGATTATAGAGGTATATAATGGGTCCAGAGACTGGGCCCCAAAGTTTTGATAGCTGAACAAGGTACAAAGGTAATGAACTCACAAGTTTCAAATGTAATGAATCATGTAAGTAAATTTACTTACTTACTTTTATACATGGTTGCAATCATAAACAAATTATAAAGCAATGAGCAATTTTCTAGTCTACACCCGGTTACAACTGTAATGAGTTATTGGTGCAAATATTAATTGTTGGGTCACACACACACATACACACAAACACACATACACCCACACACACGTATGTGTGTTTTAGTTTGATATCTTTATTATGCACCCCATACCCATCCTGTGGGTGGTAGTCAAAAGATAACAGAGGTACATAATGGGTCAAGGGACTGGACCCCAAAGTTTTGATAGCTGAGCAAGTTACAAAGGTAATGAACTAACAAGCTACAAAGGTAATGAACTCACAAGTTACAAAGGTAATGAAACATATAAGTAAATTTACTTACTTACGTTTATAAATGGTTACAATCAAGAACAAATTATAAAGCAATGAACAATTCACTAGTCTACACCCGGTCACAACTGTAATGAGTTCTTGGTGCAAATTTTATTGTTGGGTCACACACACACACATATACATACACACTTACATATACACATACACACATACACACACACACATGCACCAACATGCACCAACATGTCAGGGACACGACCAGAGTGAGAGGAGAAGATGAACAACTCAGATATTGAAGACATAACACATGAGAGCCCCCTGGGAGCCAGTGACCATATGGTGCTGAGCTTTGAGTACATTGTAGAGCTACAGGTGGAGAGGGAAAACAGTACAGAAAGAGACAAACCAGATTTTAAAAGAGGGAATTACACAGTCATGAGGAATTTCCTGCAGGAGGTTCAGTGGGAAAGGGAAATGGACGGACAGACAATAAGTGAAATGATGGAATATGTAGGGGCAAAGTGCAAGGAGGCAGAGGAACGGTTTATACCCAGAGGAAAAAGATTAAATGGGAAGGCCAGAAAGAGCCCCTGGTTTACCCAAAGGTGCAGGAAGGCAAAGACCAAGAGTGTCAGAGAATGGAAAAGGTACAGAAGGCAAAGAACCCAAGTAAACAAAGAGATTAGTAGAAGAGCCAGAAAAGAGTATGCACAGGTACGGAGGGAAGCCCAGAAACAGTACGAAAATGACATAGCATCGAAAGTAAAGTCCGACCCGAAACTGATGTACAGTCACGTCAGAAGGAAGACAACAGTTAAAGACCAGGTGATAAGGCTGAGGAGAGAAGATGGGGAACTCACAAGTAACGATCAAGAGGTATGTGAGGAGCTCAACTTGAGGTTTAAGGAAGTATTCACAGTGGAGGAAGCAAGGCAGCTGGGTAGACAGGATGGGGTGCGCCACCAACAAGGGATGTATCAAGTGCTAGAGGGCATACACACAACTGAGGAGGAGGTGAAGCAGTTACTCAGTGACCTTGATACCTCAAAGGCGATGGGTCCAGACAACATCTCCCCATGGGTTCTTCGGGAAGGAGCTGAGGTACTGAGTGTGCCACTTACCATAATTTTCAACACATCCCTTGAAAATGGGCAGTTACCTGAGGTATGTGTTGTGATAAAAACACAGGCCTTATTCCTAGGCTTTATTGAACACAAAATCCATGGTACATGTCTGCAACAGAAGAAAATACATCTAATGACTGCTGCTGCAGGACAGGTGATGTAAGGTGCATATGTCCTCAGAAAAGCTATAGCTACTGGCGACATATTTAAGCTTACCATGTAATCTGCATCACGAATGTATCTGTGTAAGAGAGAGACCACACGTCATGCTGGGCCATCGCTGTACTGTTTGTTGTTATTGTAAGGGGCCCCTGAGGTGGTGCAGTATTGTGTCCTGCTGCGGCTCCCCACAAGAGCAGTATCACTACAATCTCCCCCTTCTAAAATATCAGATACAGTAATCCTCCAAACGGTTAGGTGGGTGACGTGTACGTCCAGACCTTCGTAGCCCTTGAGCCTCTTCACCGGGTTCAGTATTTTCTAGTGGGGTTTGACTATCTGCTGGAGCGGCGTCCTCTATTTCAATAGGGGTAGCCTGAAAAGGATTCCCTGGAGAAACCGAAGCATCTTTCACAACATCTATTGGTGTATCTTGAGATTCCGCACTAACATTGGTTTCAACTGGGGCTAAGTGTCTTGTAGATACAGTAGTCTCTTCATCATTTTGGTAGCGAATGTGGGCATAATGCGGATTAGCTTGTAGGAGCTCTACCTCTTCCACAAAAGGATCCGTCTTGTTCATCCTACGGTGACTCTTCAGGAAAATGTGTCCAGGGTGACATAACCAGGTGGGCATGGAGGCTCCCGTAGAGGAACGACGTGAATAGTTGAAGAGTCTCTCATGAGGGGTAGCATTAGTAGCTGTGCACAGCAATGATCTAATAGAGTGAAGGGCATCAGGTAAGACAGTCTGCCAGTGTTGAACCGGTAGATATTGGATATTGCACCTCCTTCCACCACATAACCAAGGATGTTAAGCCTTTTAGTGGAAAAAGTGCACTTTTCTTCATTGTAACTGATATTTTTCTTCTTGGCAGCTTCCAAAAACTTATCAAGGTTTGCATCATGTTCCTCCTGGGTCTTGCCACAAATGGTAACATTATCTAAATATGCATAAGTTCCCATAAGTTGCTCTTCCTGAATGAGTGAATCCATAATTCGTTGGAAACAGGCTACCCCATTGGTAACCCCAAAAGGGACTCTGGTAAACTGATAGAGGCCGTCACTAGCCTGAAACGCTGTGTATGGTTTATCTTCATTCCTTATAGGGACTTGATGATAGGCACTTTGTAGATCAATTGTGCTAAACACATAGTACTGAGCAATTTTGTTCACTGTATCATCAATTCGAGGTAGAGGGTACCCATCAAGAAGTGTAAATTTGTTGATTGTCTCAGAATAGTCGATAGCCAGCCTCCGTTTCCTATAATCATCCTTGACAACAACGACCTGTGCACGCCACGGAGAATTACTTGGTTCTATAATACCCTCCTTCAGCAGCCTCTGAGTTTCTTTCTCAATGAACATCCTATCTTCATAAGAATAGCGACGTGACTTAGCTGATATAGGATGACAATCCGCAGTAAGATTCGCAAACAGCTTTGGTGGGTCTACCCTTAAAGTGCTAAGACCACAGACAACGAGAGGAGGCAGTTCACCTCCATATGTTAAGGTAACACTACCATGACGCTTCTGAAAGTCCTGACCAAGGATCACATCAGAGCACAGTTGTGGCAGAACAGCTAAATGTACATCTTGATAATCCCTGCCATTAACTCTAAGGTTTACCTTACAAAACCCTAACGTCTGAATAGAGAGAGATGTTGATGCCATGGAAACGGTACCTGATGAGTGATGTACCGTCAAGAAGTGGCGTTTAACTACGTCAAGGTTGATGAAACTCTCTGAGCTGCCACTGTCAATCAGACCATCTACTTCTGTTCCTTTGATGAACACTTTCACAACTGCCTTTGACAGTGAATTTGGAGCAGCCGCAGAAGTCACTGTTGCTAGAGTCGCCTGGTCGGAATGCGTAGAAGCACTAGCTCTTGTTGATGTATTAGCACGACATACTTTAGCAAAGTGACCTTTCTTATGGCATTGATAGCACATTGCTTCACGAGCCGGACACTTTCGACGTGGATGTCTTGAAAAACCACAAAAGAAACACTTTGTGCCTGCAGCTGCTGTCACTGAAGCAGGTTCCACGGTAACTTCATTAAAAGAGTCTTGGTCGGGAGTTACAGCACTTACCACTCGAGAAGGCTGGGTAGTACTGTACACTTCAGAATTCTTCTGGGCTGAATCTAATGCTCTTGCCTGGTCAAGGGTAGTGGCTAAGTCCAGAGTTTTATTCTCCAATTCTCGCTGCCTTATTATTGGTGATTGCAGGCCACTGATAAAAGCATCCCTGATGGACTCTTCACAATACTGAGAAGCTGTCACCGCTCGGAAGTTACAGTCCTTACCAAATATTTTCAATGCTTGAAAGTATTCCTCTAAGGATTCACCAATCTGCTGGCGGCAAGTTGCAAGACGATATCGTGCAAAGATTTCATTTGTGGGCTTAATATACTGAGACTTGAGGGCATTGATAGCATCTTCATAGGTATTACACTCAGAAATAACCTCATAGATTTTAGGTGACACAAAGTTGATGAGCAGGCTTAGTTTATCTAGATCTTCCTGAGGAAAGGCTCTCAAGAAGTTTTCGAAAGTCTTAAACCAGTGTTTCCATTCCTGAGCAGCCGTTGATACACTGGGGTCAGAATCTAGCCTCTCAGGTTTCAGTAAACGCTCCATGTTGCGGTGTAGTCTAGCTCAGAATCGCCACCAGGTAGCCCAGGATATTTGTGTTCAATAAATTGTTGTGATAAAAACACAGGCCTTATTCCTAGGCTTTATTGAACACAAATTCCATGGACAGTACCGTTTTATTCATTCAGAATCTGAACCCTTACAAAGATTTAAGAAAAATAACACTCTACATAGAAGGTGAGTTTGGGACCATCGTAAACGTCCTGCATGTCTGCAACAGAGAAAATACATCAATGACTGCTGCTGGGACAGTGATGGTCATATGTCCTCAGAAAAGCTATAGCTACTGGCGACATATTTAAGCTTACCATGTAATCTGCATCACGAATGTATCTGTGTAGAGAGAGACCACACGCCATGCTGGGCCATCGCTGTACTGTTTGTTGTTATTGTAAGGGGCCCCTGAGGTGGTGCAGTATTGTGTCCTGCTGCGGCTCCCCACAAGAGCGGTATCACTACAGTATGGAAGAAGGCCAACGTAGTCCCCATCTTTAAAAAAGGAGACAGAAAAGAGGCACTAAACTATAGACCGGTATCACTTACATGTATAGTGTGCAAAGTCCTGGAGAAAATCATCAGGAAAAGAATGGTGGAGCACCTCGAGCTGAACAGGATAATAAACACCAGGCAGCACGGATTCCGGGAAGGCAAATCCTGTGTAACAAACCTCCTAGAGTTCTATGATAAAGTAACAGAGGTAAGGCAAGAGAGAGAAGGGTGGGTTGATTGCATTTTCCTGGACTGCAGGAAGGCCTTCGACACAGTTCCTCACATGAGATTAGTAAAGAAGTTGGAAGAACAAGCATGTATAACAGGAAGGCAACCTCACAGGGAGGCAACAACGGGTCATGGTGCATGATGAGGTATCACAGTGGGCACCTGTGACGAGCGGCGTTCCACAGGGGTCAGTCCTAGGACCAGTGTTATTCTTGGTATATGTAAATGACATGACAGATGGGATAGACTCAGAAGTGTCTCTGTTCGCAGATGATGTGAAATTAATGAGGAGAATCACATCGGAGGAGGACCAAGCAGGACTTCACACAGACCTGGACAAGCTTGACATCTGGTCTAGCAAATGGCTTCTCGAATTCAATCCCACCAAATGCAAAGTCATGAAGATCGGAGAAGGGCAAAGAAGACCGCTGACAGAGTACAGGCTAGGCGGACAAAGGCTACAAAGCTCGGAAAAGGAGAAAGATCTTGGGGTGAGTATAACGCCAAGCACGTCTCCGGAGGCACACATCAACCAGATAACTGAGGCAGCATATGGGCGACTGGCAAACCTAAGATTAGCGTTCCGATACCTTAACAAGAACTCGTTTAAGACACTGTACACCGTGTATGTCAGGCCCATACTAGAATATGTAGCACCAGTCTGGAACCCACACCTGGTCAAGCACATAAAGAAACTAGAGAACGTGCAAAGGTTTGCGACAAGGTTAGTTCCACAACTCAGGGGTCTGTCCTATGAAGAAAGGTTGAGGGAAATAGGACTAACAACACTGGAGGAAAGAAGGGTCAGAGGAGACATGATAACGACATACAAAATACTGCGGGGAATCGACAAGGTAGACAGTGACAGGATGTTCCAGAGAGGGAACACAGAAACAAGGGGACACAACTGGAAGCTGAAGACTCAGATGAGTCAAAGGGATGTTAGGAAGCATTTCTTCAGCCACAGATTAGTCAGGAAGTGGAATAGTCTAGAGAAAGACATAGTGGAGGCAGGAACCATACACAGTTTTAAGACGAGGTATGATAAAGCTCATGGAGCAGGGAGAGCAGAGACCCAGTAGCAGACAGCGAAGAGGCGGGGCCAGGAGCTGAGTCTCGACCCCTGCAACCACAATTAGGTGAGTACATGACATGACGGACAGGATAGAATCAGAAATATCTCTGTTCGCAGATGATGTGAAATTAATGAGGAGAATCACATCGGAAGAGGACCAAGCAGGGCTGCAAACAGACCTGGACAAGCTTGACATCTGGTCTAGCAACTGGCTTCTCGGATTCAATCCCACCAAATGCAAAGTCATGAAGATCGGAGAAGGGCAAAGAAGACAGCTGACAGAGTACAGGCTAGGCGGACAAAGGCTACAAACCTCGGCAAAGGAGAAAGACCTTGGGGTGAGTATAACGCCAAGCACGTCTCCGGAGGCACACATCAACCAAATAACTGCGGCAGCATATGGGCGACTGGCAAACCTAAGATTAGCGTTCCGTTACCTTAACAAGGAATCGTTCAAGACACTGTACACCGTGTACGTCAGGACCATACTAGAATATGCAGCACCAGTCTGGAACCCCCACCTGGTCAAGCACGTAAAGAAACTTGAAAAAGTGCAAAGGTTTGCAACAAGGTTAGTACCACAAATCAGGGGTCTGTCCTATGAAGAAAGGTTGAGGGAAATAGGACTAACAACACTGGAGGAAAGAAGGGTCAAAGGAGACATGATAACGACATACAAAATACTGCGGGGAATTGACAAGGTAGACAGTGACAAGATGTTCCAGAAAGGGAACACAGAAACAAGGGGACACAACTGGAAGATGAAGACTCAGATGAGTCAAAGGGATGTTAAGAAGCATTTCTTCAGCCACAGAGTAGTCAGGAAGTGGAATAGTCTAGAGAAAGATATAGTGGAGGCAGGAACCATACATAGTTTTAAGACAAGGTATGATAAAGCTCATGGAGCAGGGAGAGCAGAGACCCAGTAGCGGACAGCGAAGAGGCGGGCCAGGAGCTGAGTCTCGACCCCTGCAACCACAATTAGGTGAGTACAATTAGGTGAGTACACGCACTGGACAGGCACCTAAAGTCGGTACCTGACCAGCCGGGCTGTGGTTTGTACGTTGGACTGCGTGCGGCCAGCAGTAACAGCCTGGTTGATCAGGCTCTGGTCCAACAGGAGGCCTGGTCACGGACCGGGCCGCGGGGGGCGTTGACCCCTGGAATTCTCTCCAGGTAGACTCCAGGTAGACACACAACAGGCCCAGCCTTCAATCGACATGTGCATAGGATAAAATGGCAATCAACACGCACACACACACACACACACACACACGTGGCAATGCTTTATTTACAGGGAGCAAAGTCAGGATATTTTTCCAGAATGGTCTGGTGGTCTGGTGGCTAAAGCTTTCGCTTCACACGGCGATGGCCTGGGTTCGATTCCCAGCCAGGGCAAAACATTGGGCGTGTTTCTTTACACCTGTTGTCTATGTTCCCCATCAGTAAAATGGGTACCTGGGTGTTAGTCGACTGGTGTGAGTCGCATCCTAGGACACTGACCTAATTTGCCCGAAATGCTCAGCATAACAAGGGACTTTCTATATAGTAGTATGTCACTGATGTCAGCTAGGCCTGTATACCATGTACATGTACTTGTAGTAAATAAAGATATTATTATATTATTATTATTATATTATATACCACTGTGGATAAAATACTTTGACATATCTTGAACATTTCTGAGTGAGTTGTCTCTGAATACATTAATTTTGTCGCACTCCAGTACATAATGACGCAGGGTGTGACAATAATACAACTGACAAAGTTTACATTATGTTTGGTCTACATCTGGTGGTGGTGATTTAACCTGCCAAAGATACTTGTAACCCAGCCGGAGGCGGGCGGTGGTGACATCCAAGAGTCTGCTTATTTCGTTGGATGCACCATAGACATGTGGCTCCTCCTGCATGATAGAATGATGATAGATGGACTGACTGGTGTGAATCTCCCTGAGTCTTAAGTCAATAAAATTCAGTTGAAGTTCTTTTCGTATTATTGTTCTCAAACTGCTAACTGACAAGCCAAGATTGTAATCTACCCCCTCTTTGAAAGCATACAACTTAGCCAATTTATCAGTTCTATCTTGCATCTACCTGGAGTCTTCCTGGAGAGAATTCCAGGGGTCAACGCCCCCGCGGCCCTGTCTGTGACCAGGCCTCCTGTTGGACCAGAGCCTGATCAACCAGGCTGTTACTGCTGGCCGCACGCAGTCCAACGTACGAACCACAGCCCAGCTGATCCGGTACCGACTTGAGGTGCATGTCCAGTGCCTGCTTGAAGACAGCCAGGGGCTTGTTGGTAATCCCCCTGATGTATGCTGGGAGGCAGTTGAACAATCTTGGGCCTCTCACACTTATTGTGTTGTCCCTCAACGTGCTAGTGGCACCCCTGCTCTTCATTGGGGGATGTTA
>WNWK01028386.1:0-25435 GCA_009830355.1 Cherax destructor | reverse complement strand
GCTGGCCCTAACCCATCCAGCCCAGTGGATAGCCACCCTCCCCCCAGGGGAATAGCACCTGCCACCCAGTGGATAGCAGCCTGCCGCCCAGTGACCCCGGCCTGCCAGCCCAGTGGATACAGCCTGCCAGCCCAGGGGACTAGCACCCTGCCCCCCAGTGGACTGAAGCCTCCCAGCCCAGTGGACGGGGCAGCCTGCCGCCCAGTGACTAAGCCTGCCAGCCCAGTAGACTAGACAGCCTGCCAGCCCAGTGGACTAGACAGCCTGCCAGCCCAGTGGACTAGACAGCCTGCCAGCCCAGTGGACTAGACAGCCTGCCAGCCAGTGGACTAGACAGCCTGCCAGCCCAGTGACTAGCAGCCTGCCAGCCCAGTAGACTAGCAGCCTGCCAGCCAGTGGACAGCAGCCTGCCAGCCAGTGGACTAGCAGCCTGCCAGCCCAGTGGACTGCAGCCTGCCAGCCAGTGACTGCAGCCTGCCAGCCCGTGAACTAGCAGCCTGCCAGCCCAGTGACTAGCAGCCTGCCAGCCAGTGGACTAGACAGCCTGCCAGCCCAGTGGACTAGCAGCCTGCCGCCCAGTGGACTAGCCAGCCTGCCAGCCCAGTGGACTACCAGCCTGCCAGCCCAGTGGACTAGCCAGCCTGCCAGCCCAGTGGACTAGCCAGCCTGCCAGCCCAGTGGACTAGCCAGCCTGCCAGCCCAGTGGACTAGACAGCCTGCCAGCCCAGTGGACTAGCCAGCCTGCCAGCCCAGTGGACTAGCCAGCCTGCCAGCCCAGTGGACTAGCCAGCCTGCCAGCCCAGTGGACTAGACAGCCTGCCAGCCCAGTGGACTAGCCAGCCTGCCAGCCCAGTGGAATATCCAGCCTGCCAGCCCAGTGGACTAGACAGCCTGCCTGCCCAGTTGACTAGCTAGCCTGCCAGCCCAGTGGACTAGACAGCCTGCCTGCCCAGTGACTAGCCAGCCTGCCAGCCCAGTGGACTAGACAGCCTGCCAGCCCAGTGGACTAGCCAGCCTGCCAGCCCAGTGGACTAGCCAGCCTGCCAGCCCAGTGGACTAGACAGCCTGCCAGCCCAGTGGACTAGACAGCCTGCCAGCCCAGTGGACTGCCAGCCTGCCAGCCCAGTGGACTAGCCAGCCTGCCAGCCCAGTGGACTGGCCAGCCTGCCAGCCCAGTGGACTAGCCAGCCTGCCAGCCCAGTAGACTAGACAGCCTGCCAGCCCAGTGGACTAGATAGCCTGCAGCCCAGTATACTAGAATGCCTGCCAGCCCAGTGGACTAGACAGCCTTCCAGCCCAGTGGACTAGCCAGCCTGCCAGCTCAGTAGACTAGACAGCCTGCCAGCCCAGTAGACTAGCAGCCTGCCAGCCCAGTGACTAGCAGCCTGCCAGCCCAGTAGACTAGACAGCCTGCAGCCCAGTGACTGACATTGCAGCCCAGTGACTGAGCCTGCCAGCCCAGTGACTAGACAGCCTGCCAGCCAGTGACTAGCAGCTGCCAGCCCAGTGACTAGACAGCCTGCCACCCAGTGACTAGACAGCCTGCCAGCCCAGTGGACTAGACAGCCTGCCAGCCCAGTGGACTAGCCAGCCTGCCAGCCCAGTGGACTAGCTAGCCTGCCAGCCCAGTTGACTAGACAGCCTTCCAGCCCAGTAGACTAGACAGCCTCCAGCCCAGTGGACTAGACAGCCTGCCAGCCCAGTGGACTAGACAGCCTGCCAGCCCAGTGGACTAGCCAGCCTGCCAGCCCAGTGGACTAGCCAGCCTGCCAGCCCAGTGGACTAGCAGCCTCCAGCAGTGACTGACAGCCTGCCAGCCTAGTGGACTAGCAGCCTGCCAGCCCAGTTGACTAGACAGCCTCCAGCCAGTAGACTAGACAGCCTGCCAGCCCAGTGGACTAGCAGCCTGCCAGCCAGTGGACTAGACAGCCTGCCAGCCCATGACTAGCAGCCTGCCAGCCCAGTGACTAGCAGCCTGCCAGCCCAGTGGACTGGCCAGCCTGCAGCCAGTAGACTAGACAGCCTCCAGCCCAGTAGACTAGACAGCCTGCCGCCCAGTGACTAGCAGCCTGCAGCCCAGTGGACTACAGCCTGCCAGCCCAGTGGACTAGACAGCCTGCCGCCCAGTGGACTAGCAGCCTGCAGCCTGCCAGCCCAGTGGACTAGACAGCCTGCCGCCCAGTGGACTAGCCAGCCTGCCAGCCCAGTGGACTAGACAGCCAGCCAGTGGACTAGCAGCCTGCCAGCCCAGTGGACAGCAGCCTGCCAGCCAGTGGACTAGCAGCCTGCCGCCAGTGGACTAGCAGCCTGCCAGCCAGTGACTAGACAGCCTGCCAGCCCAGTGGACTAGAGCTGCAGCCCAGTGGACTGAGCCAGCCCAGTGGACTAGCAGCCTCCAGCCCAGTAGACTAGACAGCCTGCCAGCCCAGTGGACTAGAAGCCTGCCAGCCCAGTGACTAGAAGCCTGCCAGCCCAGTGGACTAGACAGCCTTCCAGCCCAGTGGACTAGCAGCCTGCAGCCAGTGACAGACAGCCTGCCAGCCCAGTAGACTAGCCAGCCTGCCAGCCCAGTAGACAGCAGCCTGCCAGCCAGTAGACTAGACAGCCTGCCAGCCCAGTAGACTAGACAGCCTGCCAGCCCAGTGGACTGAAGCCTGCCAGCCCAGTGACTAGCAGCCTGCCAGCCAGTGACTAGGCAGCCTGCCAGCCCAGTGACTAGCAGCCCAGCCCAGTGGACTAGACAGCCTCAGCCCAGTGGACTGACAGCCTGCCAGCCCAGTGGACTAGCAGCCTGCCAGCCCAGTGGACTAGCAGCCTGCAGCCCAGTGACTAGACAGCCTGCCAGCCCAGTAGACTAGACAGCTCAGCCCAGTGACTAGAAGCCTGCCAGCCCAGTGGACGACACCTGCCAGCCCAGTGGACTAGCAGCCTGCCAGCCCAGTGACTAGCAGCCTGCCAGCCCAGTGGACTAGCAGCCTGCCAGCCCAGTGACTAGACAGCTTCCAGCCCAGGACTAGACAGCCTGCCAGCCAGTGACTAGACAGCCTGCCAGCCCAGTGGACTAGCAGCCTGCCAGCCCAGTTGACAGCCTGCCAGCCCGTGACTGACAGCCTGCCGCCCAGTGACTAGACGCCTGCCAGCCCAGTGGACAGAAGCCTGCCAGCCAGGACTAGACAGCCTGCCAGCCCAGTGGACTGCCGCCGCCACAGTGGCTAGACAGCCTGCCAGCCAGTGACTAGCAGCCTGCCAGCCTAGTGACTAGACAGCCTGCCAGCCCAGTGACTAGACAGCCTGCCAGCCAGTGACTAGCAGCCTGCCAGCCCAGTGACTAGACAGCCTGCCAGCCAGTGGACTAGACAGCCTGCCAGCCCAGTGGACTAGACAGCCTGCCAGCCCAGTGACAGACAGCCTGCCAGCCCAGTGGACTGACAGCCTGCCAGCCAGTGACTAAGCCTGCCAGCCCAGTGGAATAGACAGCCTGCCAGCCCAGTGGACTAGACAGCCTGCCAGCTCAGAAGACTAGACAGCCTACCAGCCTAGTGGACTAGACAGCCTGCCAGCCCAGTGGACTAGACAGCCTGCAAGCCAAGTGGACTAGACAGCCTACCAGCCTAGTAGACTAGACAGCCTGCCAGCCCAGTGGACTAGACAGCCTGCCAGCCAAGTGGACTAGACAGCCTACCAGCCCAGTAGACTAGACAGCCTGCCAGCCCAGTGGACTAGAAGCCTGCCAGCCCAGTGGACTAGACAGCCTGCCAGCCCAGTGGACTAGACAGCCTGCCAGCCCAGTAGACTAGACAGCCTGCCAGCCCAGTAGACTAGACAGCCTGCCAGCCCAGTAGACTAGACAGCCTGCCAGCCCAGTAGACTAGACATCCTGCCAGCCCAGTGGACTAGACAGCCTGCCAGCCCAGTGGACTAGACAGCCTGCTATCCCAGTGGACTAGCCAGCCTGCCAGCCCAGTGGACTAGACAGCCTGCCAGCTCAGTGGACTAGCCAGCCTGCCAGCCCAGTGGACTAGACATCCTGCCAGCCCAGTGGACTAGAGAGCCTGCTAGCCCAGTAGAATAGACTGCCTGCCAGCCCATTGGACTAGACAGCCTGCCAGCCCAGAGGAATAGATAGCCTGCCAGCCCAGTTGACTTGACAACCTGCCAGTCCAGTGGACTAGACAGCCTGCCAGCCCAGTGGACTAGACAGCCTTCCAACCAAGTGGACTAGACGGCCTGCCAGCCCAGTCGACTAGACAGCTTCCAGGATTTACCCTTTTTCTCTCTCATAAGAACATGAGACAGAATGAGGACTGCTGCAGGCCTACTGGCCCATGCTATGCAGGTCTGTCTTCCACCCACATTCCTTATGTAATTGTCTGAGCTATTTTTAAATCTACACAAGGTTTTAGCTTCAATGACGGTACTCGGGAGTTTGTTCCACTCATCCACAACTCTATTACCAAATCAGTGCTTTCCTATATCCTTTCTAAATCTAAATTTTATCAACCTGAACCCATTACTACGAGTTCTGTCTTGGTTAGATATTTTAGCACGTTATTTATATTCCCTTTATTTATTCCTGTCCTTCATTTATACTTTAACATATCCCCAAATTCTACGTCTTTCTAGAGAGTGAAGATTCAACGCCTCAGTCTGTTCTTGGGGCAAAGATTTTTGATACTCGGGATCAACTTTGTCATTTTTCTCTGAACATTTTCCAGCGCTTTTATGTCATTTGTAGTGCTTTTTCTGTTATTTCTGTCTATTCGTTTAGATTTTGTAACAGTCTCTTGTGCGTCAAAAGCCTTCTTACAGTCAGGGAAAATGCAATCTACCGATCTCTCTCTCTCCTGTCTTACGTCTGTTACCTCCTCGAAGAACTCTAGTGTTTTGCTGCTTGTTATGTATGAGCCAGCTACTTTCTAGGTGCTCCACCACTCTTCTCTATAACTTTACATACCATAGTGTGTGTGTGTGTGTGTGTGTGTGTGTGTGTGGTCAATATGAGAGGCGCCAGGAGGCCGTCTGCCCAGAGTAAACTGAAGCAGAGATGAGCCACAATAACACTGACCAACACACACACACACACACACACACACACACACACAAACACACACACACACCACACACACACCACACACACAAACATACACACACACACACACAGACATACTGGAAGCTGAAGACTCAGATGAGTCAAAGGGATGTTAGGAAGCATCACTTCAGCCACAGAGTAGTCAGGAAGTGGAATAGTCTAGAGAAAGATATAGTGGAGGCAGGAACCATACATAGTTTTAAGACGAGGTATGATAAAGCTCATGGAGCAGGGAGAGCAGAGACCCAGTAGCGGACAGTGAAGAGGCGGGGCCAGGAGCTGAGTCTCGACCCCTGCAACGAAAATTAGGCGAGTACAATTAGGTGAGTACATACACACACACACACACACACACATATATACACACATACACATATATACACATATATACACACACACATACACACACACATACACACACACACACTCACACACAGTAGCGGCCAGTGAAGAGGCGGGGCCAGGAGCTTTGACTCGACCCCTGCAACCACAACTAGGTGACAACTAGGTGAGTACACACACACACACATACACACAAGAGAGAAAGGGGTGGGTAGATTGCATTTTCTTGGATTGTAAGAAGGCGTTTGACACAGTTCCACACAAGAGATTAGTGCAGAAGCTGGAGGACCAGGCAGGGATAACAGGGAAGGCACTCCAATGGATCAGGAAATACCTGTCAGGAAGACAGCAGCGAGTCATGGTACGTGGCGAGGTGACAGAGTGGACGTCTGTGACGAGTGGGGTTCCACAGGGGTCAGTCCTAGGACCGGTGCTGATTCTGGTATTTGTGAACGACATGACGGAAGGAATAGACTCCGAAGTGTCCCTGTTTGCAGATGATGTGAAGTTGATGAGAAGAATTCAATCGGACGAGGACCAGGCAGAACTACAAAGGGATCTGGACAGGCTGCAGGCCTGGTCCAGGAATTGGCTCCTGGAGTTCAACCCCACCAAGTGGAAAGTCATGAAGATTGGGGAAGGGAAAAGAAGACCGCAGACGGAGTACAGTCTAGGGGGCCAGAGACTACAAACCTCAACCAAGGAAAAAGATCTTGGGGTGAGTATAACACCAGGCACGTCTCCTGAGGCGCACATCAACCAAATAACTGCTGCATCATACGGGCGCCTAGCAAACCTAAGAACAGCATTTCGACATCTTAATAAGGAATCGTTCAGAACCCTGTACACTGTGTACGTTAGGCCCATACTGGAGTATGCAGCACCAGTTTGGAACCCACACCTAACCAAGCACATAAAGAAAATAGAGATAGTGCAAAAGTTTGCAACAAGACTAGTCCCAGAGCTAAGGGGTATGTCCTACGAGGAGAGGTTAAGAGAAATCGACCTGACGACACTGGAGGACAGGAGAGATAGGGGGGACATGATAACGACATATAAGGTACTGAGAGGAATAGACAAGGTGGACAGAGACAGAATGTTCCAGAGATGGGACACAGCAACAAGGGGACACAGTTGGAAGTTGAAGACTCAAATAAATCACAGGGACGTTAGGAAGTATTTCTTCAGTCATAGAGTGGTCGGGAAGTGGAATAGCTTGGGAAGCGATGTAGTGGAGGCAGGTTCCATACATAGCTTTAAGGAGAGGTATGATAAAGCTCATGGAGCAGGGAGCGTGACCCAGTAGCTGCCAGTGAAGAGGCGGGGCCAGGAGCTATGACTCGACCCCTGCAACCACAACTAGGTGAGTACAACTAGGTGAGTACACACACACACACACTTAAGGAAGGTGTCAGACTTCAAGTCTTACGTCAGTAGGCTACACAACCATGATTTAATAATATCACCTCAAGTCTGACTGCAGGTGATACTATTATTATTTTGATCTTGACCTCATGTCCTGACCTCCATGTGACCCCTTCTTCAGATTCATCATTTTATTGATAAGCTCATTATTAATATTATGTTTGAAGATATCAATTAATGTAAATACATCATGGAAAATGCTCAAGCAACGTCACCTGGACCTGACGCCGTAGTATGCTGGTAGACAGCCACTACCCTCCTGTCATGTTGGTAGTAGGCTGGTAGACAGCCACTACCCACGGAGGTACTACCCTCCTGTCATGTTGGTAGTAGGCTGGTAGACAGCCACTACCCACGGAGGTACAACCCTCCTGTCATGTTGGTAGTAGGCTGGTAGACAGCCACTACCCACGGAGGTACTACCCTCCTGTCATGTTGGTAGTAGGCTGGTAGACAGCAACTACCCACGGAGGTACTACCCTCCTGTCATGTTGGTAGTAGGCTGGTAGACAGCAACTACCCACGGAGATACTACCCTCCTGTCATGTTGGTAGTATGCTGGTAGACAGCCACTACCCTCCTGTCATGTTGGTAATAGGCTGGTAGACAGCCACTACCCTCCTGTCATGTTAGTAGTAGGCTGGTAGACAGCCACTACCCTCCTGTCATGTTGGTAGTAGGCTGGTAGACAGCAACTACCCACGGAGGTACTACCCTCCTGTCATGTTGGTAGTATGCTGGTAGACAGCAACTAACCACGGAGGTACTACCCTCCTGTCATGTTGGTAGTAGGCTGGTAGACAGCAACTACCCACGGAGGTACTACCCTCCTGTCATGTTGGTAGTAGGCTGGTAGACAGCAACTACCCACGGAGGTACTACCCTCCTGTCATGTTGGTAGTATGCTGGTAGACAGCAACTACCCACGGAGGTACTACTCTCCTGTCATGTTGGTAGTAGGCTGGTAGACAGCCACTACCCACGGAGGTACTACCCTCCTGTCATGTTGGTAGTAGGCTAGTAGACAGCCACTACCCACGGAGGTACTACCCTCCTGTCATGTTGGTAGTATGCTGGTAGACAGCAACTACCAACGGAGGTACTACCCTCCTGTCATGTTGGTGGTATGCTGGTAGACAGCCACTACCCACGGAGGTACTACCCTCCTGTCATGTTGGTAGTAGGCTGGTAGACAGCCACTACAAACGGAGGTACTACCCTCCTGTCATGTTGGTAGTAGGATGGTAGACAGCCACTACCCTCCTGTCATGTTGGTAGTAGGCTGGTAGACAGCCACTACCCTCCTGTCATGTTGGTAGTAGGCTGGTAGACAGCCACTACCCTCCTGTCATGTTGGTAGTAGGCTGGTAGACAGCAACTACCCACGGAGGTACTACCCTCCTGTCATGTTGGTAGTAGGCTGGTAGACAGCCACTACCCTCCTGTCATGTTGGTAGTATGCTGGTAGACAGCAACTACCCACGGAGGTACTACCCTCCTGTCATGTTGGTAGTAGGCTGGTAGACAGCAACTACCCACGGAGGTACTACCCTCCTGTCATGTTGGTAGTATGCTGGTAGACAGCAACTACCCACGGAGGTACTACCCTCCTGTCATGTTGGTAGTATGCTGGTAGACAGCAACTACCCTCCTGTCATGTTGGTAGTAGGCTGGTAGACAGCCACTACCCTCCTGTCATGTTGGTAGTATGCTGGTAGACAGCAACTACCCACGGAGGTACTACCCTCCTGTCATGTTGGTAGTAGGCTGGTAGAAAGCAACTACCCACGGAGGTACTACCCTCCTGTCATGTTAGTAGTAGGCTGGTAGACAGCAACTACCCACAGAGGTACTACCCTCCTGTCATGTTGGTAGTATGCTGGTAGACAGCCACTACCCTCCTGTCATGTTGGTAGTAGGCTGGTAGACAGCAACTACCCACGGAGGTACTACCCTCCTGTCATGTTGGTAGTAGGCTGGTAGACAGCAACTACCCACGGAGGTACTACCCTCCTGTCATGTTGGTAGTAGGCTGGTAGACAGCAACTACCCACGGAGGTACTACCCTCCTGTCATGTTGGTAGTAGGCTGGTAGACAGCCACTACCCACGGAGGTACTACCCTCCTGTCATGTTGGTAGTAGGCTGGTAGACAGCCACTACCCACGGAGGTACTACCCTCCTGTCATGTTGGTAGTAGGCTGGTAGACAGCCACTACCCACGGAGGTACTACCCTCCTGTCATGTTGGTAGTAGGCTGGTAGACAGCCACTACCCACGGAGGTACTACCCTCCTGTCATGTTGGTAGTAGGCTGGTAGACAGCCACTACCCACGGAGGTACTACCCTCCTGTCATGTTGGTAGTAGGCTGGTAGAAGCAGTAGGATAGTTAACTACAACTACCTAGCACTACACTTCTCCCATTCAAGTGTGTAACGGAAGCTTGTTTAATGTTTTGAAATCTGGCAATACAGCTATTGAATGAATGATTGTAGATGTGTTTCTTTTTTTTGTGGGGGGCGTCACCTTACCTACTGGGAGAGGGGCAGTGTATAACTCTTCATTCTTGTCCCTCCTCACCAGGGTCTTCTGTATCTAGCATTCCACTCGTCACATAACATGGCTCAAGAAATCGTAATGACAGGATTGCAAACAAACCCTGGAACTGGCGGGGATTGAACCCGCGGTGAGTCGTAAAACTGCAGACCGACGCGTTAGCCACTGGGCCAGCTGGCTACAATAAGATTCATCCAACCAGGTATATTTATACACCATAGGAAGGTTAGCATAGGCAACACTGTGACCACAAATGCGGTCAAATGTGGTAACAGTGGGGCCTATGCTAACCTTCCTATGGTGTATAAATACACCTAGTTGGATGAATCTTATTGTAGCCAGCTGACCAAGTGGCTAACGCGTCGGTCTGGAGCTTTGCGACTCACCGCGGGTTCAATCCCCGCCCGTACGTGGTTTGTCACATAACATGTTAGATAGTATGTTATTTAAAATCAGCAACACTGTGTCAAGCACTATACTCACGTACAATACTGTGTCAAGCACTATACTCACGTACAATACTGTGTCAAGCACTATACTCACGCACAACACTGTGTCAAGCACTATACTCACGTACAATACTGTGTCAAGCACTATACTCACGTACAATACTGTGTCAAGCACTATACTCACGCACAACACTGTGTCAAGCACTATACTCACGTACAACACTGTGTCAAGCACTATACTCACGCACAACACTGTATCAAGCACTATACTCACGTACAACACTGTGTCAAGCACTATACTCACGTACAACACTGTGTCAAGCACTATACTCACGTACAACACTGTGTCAAGCACTATACTCACGTACAACACTGTGTCAAGCACTATACTCACGTACAACACTGTGTCAAGCACTATACTCACGTACAACACTGTATCAAGCACTATACTCACGTACAACACTGTGTCAAGCACTATACTCACGTACAACACTGTATCAAGCACTATACTCACGTACAACACTGTGTCAAGCACTATACTCACGCACAACACTGTATCAAGCACTATACTCACGTACAACACTGTGTCAAGCACTATACTCACGTACAACACTGTGTCAAGCACTATACTCACGTACAACACTGTGTCAAGCACTATACTCACGCACAACACTGTGCGCTAATCTCACGCACAACACTGTTCAGCACTACTCACGTCAACACTGTATCACACTATACTCACGACAACACTGTGTCAAGCACTATCTACGTACAACACTGTTCAAGCACTATACTCACGCACAACACTGTGTCAAGCACTATACTCACGCACAACACTGTTCAAGCACTATCTGACAACACTGTTACTATACTACGTACAACACTGTTCAAGCACTATCTCACGTACAACACGTTCGCACTATACTCACGACAACACTGTGTCAAGCACTATACTCACGTACAACACTGTGTCAGACTATACTCACGTACAACACTGTTCAACACATATCACGTACAACACTGTATCAACTATACCACGTACAACACTGTTCAAGCACTATACTCACGACAACATGTTCAACACTATACTCACGACAACACTGTTAAGCACTATACTCACGTAAACCGTTCACACTATACTCACGTACAACACTGATCAAGCACTATACTCGACAACACTGTTCAGCACTATACACAACACTGTATCAAGCACTATACTACGTACAACACTGTTCAAGCACTATACCACGACAACACTGTATCAAGCACTATACTCACGTACAACACTGTTCAACTATACTCACGACAACACTGTGTCAAGACTATACTCACGACAACACTGTATCAAGCACTATACTCACGACAACACTGTTCAAGCACTATACTCACGTACAACATTTGTTATCAAGCACTATACTCACGACAACACTGTATCAAGCACTATACTCACGACAACACTGTTCAAGCACTATACTCACGTACAACACTGTTCAAGCACTATACTACGACAACACTGTCCACTACTACGACAACACTGTTCAAGCACTATACTCACGACAACACTGTTCAAGCACTATACTACACAACACTGTGTCAAGCACTATACCAGACAACTGTATCAAGCACTATACTCACGTACAACACTGTATCAAGCACTATACTCACGTACAACACTGTTCAAGCATATACCACGACAACACTGTTCAAGCACTATACCACGTACAACACTGTGTCAAGCACTATACCACGTACAACACTGTTCAAGCACTATACTCACGACAACACTGTATCAAGCACTATACTCACGACAACACTGTTCAAGCACTATACTCACGTACAACACTGTTCAAGCACTATACTACGACAACACTGTTCAAGCACTATACTCAGTACACTGTTCAAGCACTATACTCACGACAACACTGTTCAAGCACTATACTCACGTACAACACTGTGTCAAGCACTATACTCACGACAACACTGTTCAAGCATATACTCACGTACAACACTGTATCAAGCACTATACTCACGACAACACTGTATCAAGCACTATACTCACGACAACACTGTATCAAGCACTATACTACGACAACACTGTGTCAACACTATACTCGACAACACTGTATCAAACACTATACTCACGTACAACACTGTATCAAGCACTATACTCACGCACAACACTGTATCAAACACTATACTCACGTACAACACTGTATCAAGCACTATACTCACGTACAACACTGTATCAAGCACTATACTCACGTACAACACTGTGTCAAGCACTATACTCACGTACAACACTGTGTCAAGCACTATACGTACGGCTGTACAAAGACATCTCTGCACTTCATTGTGTTTCAATCTGGGAAATTCCTGACGTCTGGATTTACTAATACGGTGCCAAGCCTAACCACGTACATCACGTCCGTGACTACTACCATTACAGTCACGGTGCCGTGACTACGACAACATCGGCACCGTACTTAGTACGTGTCACGGACACCTGACTTCATGTCGTAATTGCGGCAACCGTGACTGATAGTAATCGCCGTAGTAAGACGGCACACGCATGACTATGCTATAGTCACGGCACCGTGACTGTAATGGTCAGTAGTCACGGCATTACGTGACTGTAATGGTCAGTAGTCACGGCACCGTGACTGTAATGGTCAATAGTCACGGCACCGTGACTGTAATGGTCAGTAGTCACGGACCGTGACTGTAAGTGCTATAGTCCGGCACCGTGACTGTAATGGTCAGTAGTCACGGTGCCGTGACTATAGCACATTACAGTCACAGTTGCGTGACTACTAATCATTACAGTCACGGTGCCGTGACTACTAACGATTACAGTCACGGTGCCGTGATTACTGACCATTACAGTCACGGTGCCGTGACTACTAACCATTACAGTCACGGTGCCGTGACTACTAACCATTACAGTAAAGGTGCCGTGACTACTAACCATTACAGTCACGGTGCCGTGACTACTAACCATTATAGTCACAGTGCCGTGACTACTGACCATTACAGTCATGGTGCCGTCACTACTAACCATTACAGTCACGGTGCCGTGACTATAGCACATTACAGTCACGGTGCCGTGACTACTAACCATTACAGTCACGGTGCCGTGACTACTAACCATTACAGTCACGGTGCCGTGACTACTAACCATTACAGTCACGGTGCCGTGACTACTAACCATTACAGTCACGGTGCCATGACTACTAACTATTACAGTCACGGTGCCGTGACTACTGACCATTACAGTCACGGTGCTGTGACAACTGACCATTACAGTCACGGTGCCGTGACTACTAACCATTACAGTCACGGTGCTGTGACTACTAACCATTACAGTCACGGTGCCGTGACTACTGACCATTACAGTCACGGTGCCGTGACTACTAACCATTACAGTCACGGTGCCGTGACTACTAACCATTACAGTCACGGTGCCGTGACTACTAACCATTACAGTCACGGTGCCGTGACTACTAACCAATACAGTCACGGTGCCGTGACTACTAACCATTACAGTCACGGTGCCGTGACTACTGACCATTAGTCACGGTGCCGTGACTACTAACTAGTACAGTCACGGTGCCGTGACTACTAACAATTACAATCACGGTACCGTGACTACTGACCATTACAGTCACGGTGCCGTGACTACTGATCATTACAGTCACGGTGCCGTGACTACTGACCATTACAGTCACGGTGCCGTGATTACTAACCATTACAGTGACGGTGCTGTGACTATTGACTATTACAGTCACGGTGCCGTGACTACTGACCATTACAGTCACGGTGCCGTGACTACTGACCATTACAGTCACGGTGCCGTGACTACTGACCATTACAGTCACGGTGCCGTGACTACTGACCATTACAGTCACTGTGCCGTGACTACTGACTATTACTGTCACGGTGACGTGACTACTGACCATTACAGTCACGGTGCCGTGACTACTGACCATTACAGTCACGGTGCCGTGACTACTGACCATTACAGTCACGGTGCCGTGACTACTAACCATTACAGTCACGGTGCCGTGACTACTGACCATTAGTCACGGTGCCGTGACTACTAACCATTACAGTCACGGTGCCGTGACTACTAACTATTACAGTCACGGTGCCGTGACTACTAACCATTACAGTCACGGTGCCGTGACTATAGCACATTACAGTCACGGTGCCGTGACTATAGCACATTACAGTCACGGTGCCGTGTCTATAGCACATTACAGTCACGGTGCCGTGACAAACAAGTGAACTACTGAAACTCTGTAATAAATTCCCCTAAAGATAAGAAATATTGGAAGCGACATCTTTACTGATAATGATGAACTGCTACCAAATATAACGTTGTCGATGACTGTTAATTCAGGTGACACCTTAATCCAAGGTCAGAGCAGCGTGCACACTGCTCAAGAACAACACTGTACACACACCCATGAAGCTGTGCACACCAAATTCAACTTTAACACTTAAAACATCAACTGGGACCAGATACACCATGTCCTTAATACTACTACTACTACTAATAATAATAATAATTATGCAGAACATTTCAGGCAAATTAGGTCAATTTTTGTCCCCAGGATGCGACCCACACCAGTCGACTAACAACCAGGTACTTATTTTACTGATGGGTGAACAGGGACAACAGGTTTCTTGTGGAAACGCGTTCTAATGTTTCCAGCTGTACGGGGGATCGATCCCCGGACCTCAGTGTGTGTGCTGAGTGCGCTAGCAAACATACTGGGAAGACAGTCGTTTTGGCCCGCTCAGAGGCACCCACACTACCGTATGTCCTCGGATCAAGGTAAAACACATAGCTCTGCTGTGTGCTTGGTTCTTGTAGGATTGCATGGTCCCATGGGTTAGAGCGTCATGTGTGATTTTCGCTCACCATGAGGCGGGCCAAAACGACATGGGTTCGAATCCTCGGCTAGTCGCAGTGGAGGGTCAACATATAACTAATACCTGCACCAGGAGACACTTGTCCTGTTTGCAGACGGATCTTAGCAGGTGCTCATGGCTTTCGAATTCTTTATTTCAGCATGATACAATATTTGTACAGAGACAAGTAACATTCAGGTGTATATGCAGAAAGCTCTTAGTATGCACAGCATTTCGGGCTTAGTTGGTAACGTCTTCAGTTCACACATTAACTGTCCGGGATCGATTCACGTACGAGTGAAATGTTAGGTATGATTCCTTACACCTGCTGCCCCTGTTCATCTAGCAGCAAATAGGTACCTGGGTGTTAGTCGACTGGTGTGGGTAGCACCTTGGGGAAGAAGATTAACCTAAGTTGCCCGAAATGTTCTGCCTAACAAGTGGCTTTCTGTATAGTATGTTATTTAGGTACAGTTATGCAGAGTTTGGTGATTACAATTCTCATACATATGCTTAACAATTCTCAAACAGGCGAAATTATTTACAAACATTATCTCTCAGGCCACAGCAGGATTCGAACCTGCAAACTCGGCATCAAAGTACACAGTACTGTATCCACAACGCTAAATCTGGAGTCTGCAAGTGTGGATAAAACAATCTGTACTCTGATGCCGAATTTGCAGGTTCGAATCCTGCTGAGGACTGAGAGATAATGTTTATAAATAGTAACATATGTGTAAATTATCTTGAATACCCCTCCCCCTCATTAGCGCCCTTGAAATATCTTATTATTAACAGCCTATCTGTTAAATATAGCAGAAATCAATCTTGGTTATAACCTTAAAAATTAAAACTAAGTAACTGCGTGAAAATCAATCAGAGTAAAAGAGGTAGAATAACATAAACTAAGTTATGTAAATGAACATTAAATAGAGAAAATCAGCTTACAATAATAGGTACAGCAATGTTAACTATACAAAAAAATAACTTTCCTCCTTTTCTGTAGCTTCATTCATCAGGTACCTTCTGTAGCTTCATTCATCAGGTACCTTCTGTAGCTTCATTCATCAGGTACCTTCTGTAGCTTTATTCATCAGGTACCTTCTGTAGCTTCATTCATCAGGTACCTTCTGTAGCTTCATTCATCAGGTACCTTCTGTAGCTTCATTCATCAGGTACCTTCTGTAGCTTCATTCATCAGGTATCTTCTGTAGCTTCATTCATCAGGTACCTTCTGTAGCTTCATTCATCAGGTACCTTCTGTAGCTTCATTCATCAGGTACCTTCTGTAGCTTCATTCATCAGGTACCTTCTGTAGCTTCATTCATCAGGTACCTTCTGTAGCTTCATTCATCAGGTACCTTCTGTAGCTTCATTCATCAGGTACCTTCTGTAGCTTCATTCATCAGGTACCTTCTGTAGCTTCATTCATCAGGTACCTTCTGTAGCTTCATTCATCAGGTACCTTCTGTAGCTTCATTCATCAGGTACCTTCTGTAGCTTCATTCATCAGGTACCTTCTGTAGCTTCATTCATCAGGTACCTTTTAGCTCTTCTTGAACTGGCTCATGGTAGGATTGGCCTTGACGTGTTCAGGTAATCTGTTCTACTTATTTATTGTTGTATAATAGATGTTTGAGGCTTGACCACCTACTGTAGATACTACAAAATTGTGTTTATTTCCTCAAGTACCATACTAGTTTTTGGTTCTTAACCTTTACAAACTTGACAGAAAGATATTCTGGGCACTGTTGTGACGCCTGTATAATAGTAATAATAATAATAATAATAATAATAATAATAATAATAATAATAATAAAAATTAAATAATAATAATGTTGTTGTTGCTGCTATTAATATTATTATTATAATTATTATTATTATTATGTAATCTATGCAAAAAACAGTGCTATCAAAATTCAACAACAGCTTGCAAAGAAATAACCTGTTAAAAACATCCATATCTATGAAATCTGAGGTATACGTCAATGAGTGCCTCACCAAAACAAGACAAAACCTCCTTTATCGACTAAGAAAATTACGTCATACCCAAAAGAATCCACCAGTGCTTTGTGAGGGACGGTGGTAAAATCGCAGTTAGGAAACAGCCCACTGGGAAGAGTACTTCACCTCTACTCAATACGAACTAAAAACAATCCTGAGTGAGGCTGGGTTAACTGTCTCAGAATAAAGTGCAGTTTATTCCCACCATCCACGAATAGTGTTATGAATCACCCTGTAACAGTTATATACTGCCATAAAATTTGTATTTCACTTTTGTATTCAATTACCACTCTACCTCATAGTCTTAATTGTGTTTAATGTCTAAAAAATATCTCTCTTTATTATTTCTTCTACTTTATCATATATTTGTAACTTACCATATCATTGCCCTATTTTATTCTATTACACTTTTTTAAAATCTGTTGTTGCAAATATTCCAATTTACAATTTATTAATATATGTTGTTTACTAACTTGCTATCATATCACTTACTACCATATTATTGCCCTATTTTATTTTATACTTTATAAACCTGTTGCCAAATATTCCAACTTTTGTATTCAATTACCACTCTACCTCGTAGTTTAGTTAGTTAGTTTGATATCTTTATTATGCACCCCATACCCATCCTGTGGGCGGTAGTCACCCCATACCCATCCTGTGGGCGGTAGTCACCCCATACCCATCCTGTGGGCGGTAGTCACCCCATACCCATCCTGTGGGCGGTAGTCAAAAGATTACAGAGGTACATAATGGGTCCAGGGACTGGGCCTCAAAGTTTTGATAGCTGAGCAAGTTACAAAGGTAATGAACTAACAAGCTACAAAGGTAATGAACTCACAAGTTACAAAGGTACTGAATCATGTAAGTAAATTTACTTACTTACGTTTATACATGGTTACAATCATGAACAAATTATAAAGCAATGAACAATTCACTACTCTACACCCGGTCACAACTGTAATGAGTTCTTGGTGCAAATTTTAATTGTTGGGTCACACACACACATATACATACACACATACATATACACACACACATACACACACATACACATACACACACACATACAGCCAGGAGCTGAGTCTCGACCCCTGCAACCACAATTAGGTGAGTACACATGCACATACAACAGGCCCAGTTTTCAATCAACATGTGCATAGGACAAAATGGTAATTATTACACATACACACACACACACACACACACACACACACACACACACACACACACACACACACACACACACACACACGTGTCAATGCTTTATTTACAGGGAGTAAAGTCAGGGTATTTTTCCAGAATTGTCTGTAATATACCACTGTGGATAAAATACTTTGACATATCTTGAACATTTCTGAATGATTTGTCTCTGAATTCATTAATTTTATCGCACTCCAGTACATAATGACGCAGGGTGTGACAATAATCCAACTGGCAAAGTTTACATTTTGTTTGGTCTACATCTGGTGGTGGTGATTTAACCTGCCAAAGATACTTGTAACCCAGCCGGAGGCGGGCGTAGTCTTATTGTTTTTAATATCTACAAAATATCTTTCTTGATTATTTTTTCTACTTTATTATATACATATTTGTAATTTACCATATCATTGCCATATTTTATTCTATTATACTTTTTAAAAACCTGTCGCAAATATTCCAATTTACAATTTATTAATATCTGTTGTTTACCATCTTTAAACATATCACTTACAACCATATCATTGCCCTATTTTATTTTATTATAGTTTTTTGTAAACCTGTATTATACTTTTATATAAACCTGTTGTCGCAAATATTCCTATTTACAATTTATTAATATCTGTTGTTTACCATCTTACAACATATTATTGCTAAACTCCAATAAATCTTTAATGTAAAACTGTGCACATTTTATTCTATCTTTTATTGCCAAATATTCTCATTTACAGTCTATTATTATCTGTTGTTTACCATCTTTAATCATAACACTGCAAAACTCACATAGACTTTAAATTAGAACTGTGTACATATTAGTCTACTATCTATTGTAAACAACTTATATTAGCCTTAGTGCAATTACAAGTGATAGTCTGTTGCTATTTTATTTTATAATCTTATCTCATTAATTTATATCTAGTTAATACTTTAGTTCATTCTAGCTTAATACATAGTCAACACTAAATTCATTATGTTTATTAGTTACTACACTCTATTTGACCAACATGCATTAGCCATATACTTGTCCAAACATCCCCCTATTACAGATATCAGTACTAGAACTCCCCACACTATACATGATATAAAGAATTACCATTTAACCTAAATGATGAATGATCACGTCGACACGGATCTAAACCTATATAATCTAACACCCAATCAAAATTTATTGGAAAGTAATTGCCTTTATTACACACCATCACAAGCCAACACTGTCCTAAATACTGCTAAAAGTATAACAGTTCTTAATTACAACATCAGGTGCTGGCACTCTTTGATACCCTAAAGACAACCTTCTCCTGTATTATTCTCACTGAAACCTGGCTTAAGCAGGACACAATAGATATCTACTCAATACCAGGATACACTGCAATCCACAACAGCAGACCATACCAAGTTGGGGGTGGTATTACAATCTATTACTCTAATGAACTATCTTGTTATAACACCACCTGCTATAGTGATGAATATGGAGAATATATTTTTGCTAATTTTACTGTAAAAACCCTTAAGACTCCTATAACAATCGGTGCCATTTACCGGATGCATGGTACAAACATCCCAAATTTTAGAGATAAATTAAAGACACTAATAACAAACAACCAAATGAACAAGCACCACCTTCTCTTAGCTGGAGACTTCAACATCAACTTTGGCCTACCAGATGACCAGCCAGTAACTGATTTCATCAACAATATGAACAACACACTTCTCATACCAGCAATAACTAAACCAACCAGGCTGACTGAGACAAGTGCAACCATAATTTACCAAATATGGACCAATATACTAGCCCCCCCTTAAATCAAGGATAATCACAGACAGCACTACTGACCACTACCCCACCTTCCTCTTAACAAACATTAATAAACCACCACTGGAATACAACAAAGTTTCATTTAGACTCCACGACGAGGCCTCAATAAGTGTTCTGAAATGCGTGTTTGGAGGTCTCTGGATGTTTCGCCGACGTATAATTTGCTGCAGTCGTTACAAGGAATTGTGTATACCCCTGCAGTGGATTGAAGCTTGTCCTGTCCTGCGTACACCAGTACGCAGGCAGATCTGACAACTCAAGAAATGCCTGTGTTCAACACCGAAATTTACACAACCATTTAATCAACTACAGAAACGGAAGACTCATCGCCAGAGAAGACAACACTCAATACCGAAGAATCCTGGAATCATCACTTATCTGTATATCCAACAACTTCAACCAGAACAACGTCTTCTACAACATAGCTGAACCTATTGCCAAGAAACTTCTTCAACGCTTTCCCACATAGAACTCAAGAATGGAACACTGCAGGTCCTTTAAGTCACACAAGGTTTTAAACTATCACACTACTTTGAAGACTGTCACATGCAGCATTCTCCACCTGACCCAGCATTCTCCACCTGACCCAGCATTCTCCACCTGACTAAATCTTATAAATACTCATGTTACTCTTTTTCCAGGTAGATCTGTCTGTGACTCGATAAAGCCCACTGCGTGGGCGAAACGTTGTCAATAGAGGATCACATTATACTACTGCTTATGTGTTTATTTTTCCACGGTGTCGGTATTTTATACCATTTATTTCCATAAGAGGTCATGCAATTGCATATTTCAAATTCTACCTTACTATAGGTATCAGTACGTCACCATTAAAGACACCTCATCAACATGACCACTAGGTAAGAAATGGTTATAACTGACCATAATTTTTAAAGAGGTGGACCGGTAAGCCAGCGGAAGGCCTCGGTCAAATGACCAAAAGGTCCAACGGCGGGTCATCATCTGACTAAGACCCGCGTCAGGAAACACTTGTCCTGTTTCCTGACGAACCTTACCTAACCTAACATGACCACTTAATATTGGAGTGACACAGGGAAGTGTCCTTGGTTCCCTGCTCTTCCTCTTATACATCAATGATCTTCCCAATGTATCACAACACCTGAAACCAATTCTCTTTGCTGACGACACGACTAAGTCATCTCCCACCCAAATCTTGCCACACTCAACACCATTGTTAACGCTGAGCTACTAAAAATATCTACTTGGATGACTGCTAATAAACTTACACTGCAGGTCCTTTAAGTCACACAAGGTTTTAAACTATCACACTATCAAACTATCACAGCATATTAGGGGCTTTTGGCATGTACATCTCATTAATACCTATGTATCTTGTCTACCCAGTTAGTTAGTTCAGACTCTCAGGTAAGGACCCACTAGGGGCGAGGGGATAGTGGGGACAGAAGAAGAATAGCCGGTGAGAGGAAGAGCTGAAGTAGAAGAGAAAGAGTCAGGACTAAACCCAACAGTCTAACTACTTGTTTTTGTCTACCCAACCATGTATCATTGTACCATGTCTCAATAAAGTATTATTATTATTATTATTATTATTATTATTATAGAGTTAGAATTATTATTAGTCTGCCCGAAATGCCTAGTCATGCTAGGCATGGTAGTGGCCCTCTTTGTAATTAGTACTTTATAATATGTAAACTCCACATTGTAATCTTTACAGAGAAATAAACATTTGAATTTGAAGTGGCGTTGTAGTATAATATTCTTGAGTTATCGCATCAGTAAAATAGTAATGTTCAGTCCCCTGACTTGTTTTCTATGTCGGTGCATCGTAAACAATAACATTTATAATAATTGGAAATGTTCACAATGAAATGTTGGTATTCTAGTGGGGATGATATTGTGAACTCAGTTAATATAAATATTCCCGTAATTTAGTTAGCAACTACGAAGCGACGTTCTAACTATACTGACAGTAGCTGACCATTATATCAACTGCAACAGTGTTAATGGGAGGGAAACACAGGAGAAACCGCTAAATCTACAAAACAAACTCCAAGGAAACTGTCAGGCTATACCAGAGGTTCTCTCTCAGTGCAATGCGAGAAGGAAGTGGATTAGTTAAACAGCCAAGAATATTTTTTCAATAGCTGACTTCCATATTAACTGACCAGTGTACATTAGGAGGGAAACATAGGAGAAAACGCCAAATCTAACGATAAAACTCCAAGGAATCTGTCAGGGGCAGTGGCCGTTTTCTTCCCTTCACTGCTTTTAAAAATGGCTGACACATCAACTCTACGAGGAATTAGACAACAACAGGACGAGCCCCGCTAAATGGGATTGATGGGACTTTGGACGGAATCTACCAGGATGGAAATGAGCTAGAAGTGTGATAGATGAAGCCGGACTGTGAAATGTGGACTGAAAGAGGTTTCTGAAGTAAGGGGTAATGGGGGTATGTGATAACAGGAAACTTACTAGTAACCAGTGGTGATTTCTAGAGTAGCTACTAGGCCATTGCTAGGTGTCTGATAGGATCACTGGTTTCTTTTTAATAAAAATAAAAAATAAAGAAAAGAAAACAGATTTTTGTTGTGAAGTGATAGAGTGAAGACTATACATTGCTGGCTTAAGAGGGGTTCAGGCTGCCATAGGTATATTTATCATTAAAATACATTTATCTGAAGAAGGAAATCAGTCAAGGGGACTGGAAAAGGTGAATGGGGTGACAGATCCTTGGAAAGTGAAAGCCCAAAATTGGCCATCCTACCAGAAACGTAAGTGCCACTATCGCCGCAAGGTATGGCAACACCACATATCCAAACAAAAACAGTGGCGCACACCTTTTATAGTTGCGCTAATAAGTGGGGATATCCATACTAATCCAGGACTTCAATCTACCTGGAGAGAGTTCCAGGGGTCAACGCCCCAGCGGCCCGGTCTGTGACCAGACCTCTTGTTGGATAAGAGCCTGATCAACCAGGCTATTACTGCTGGTCGCCTGCAGTCCAATGTACGAACCACAGCCTGGCTGGTCAGGTACAGACTTAAGGTGCCTGTCCAGTGCCTGCTTGAAGACAGCCAGGGGTTTGTTGGTGATCCCTCTGATGTATACTGGGAGGCAGTTGAACAGTCTAGGGCCCCTGACACTTATTGTTGTCTCTCAACGTGCTAGTGGCACCCCTGCTTTTCATTGGGGGGATGCATGTCAGGAGAATTGATAGCGAACAGTATAGTAAAGAAAGCGAATGCCAGACTGAAGTTCCTCTACAGACAAGCACAGTGTCTACCTACTGAGGCTCGCAGGACACTATGTCTAGCCCTTATACAATGTCATATGGACTACGCTTGCTCTTCATGGTACTCTGCCTTGACAAAAAAACTGAAAGATTAACTGTAAATCACCCAGAACAAAATGGTAAGATTCATCCTGGACCTGGGCCCAAGAGAGCATGTAGGCCAGGATGAATTACAACAATTGGATATGCTGAATATTGAAGACAGAGTAAAGCAACTTAAGTTAAATCAAGTTTATAAAATTGCTCACAAACAGTGTCCAGAATATCTTCCTGCTAATTTTGTCAAGGCTGGGAACCAAAGCAGTCATAGTACTAGGGGAAGAGAGCACAACTTTGTAGTTCCCACAGTCAGTGGCCAGGCTTCAAACACCTTTTATTGTACAGCAATAAAGAAATGGAACAGACTGCCTGCACATGTCAAAGCCAGCCATAGCATGAGCCAGTTCAAGAAGAGAGCCAAAAGGTACTTAATAAATGTAGCGACAGAAAGGGAGGAGAATGATTTTTATTTTTTTTAGTTACCATATATGTACATGTAAATAACTCTTTTTACCTTATTCCTTTTAATTATAGTATAATAACTAGTATCTACTACAGTGTATAATATTAAGGTATTAAATGGACCACAATGGAAATATGTCATTCTGTCTGACTTTTTTTGGGTTATCCTAGGTTCTCTACACATATGCTGCTATGTATGATAATCTATGTAACTGTATTTGTGTATACCTGAATAAATTTACTTACATCGCCTGCCGAGTCTTTTGCTTTCGTAGGGAGTGACTCTCGTGTGCAAGTTTGGTACTAATCCCTCGAGAATTTTCCATGTGTATATAATAATGTTTCTCTCCCGCCTGCGTTCTAGGGAGTACAGGTTTAGGAACTTCAAGCGTTCCCAGTAGTTGAGGTGGTTTATCGCACTTATGCGTGCGGTGAAGGTTCTCTGCACATTTTCTAGGTCAGCAATTTCACCTGCCTTGGAAGGTGCAGTTAGTGTGCAGCAATATTCCAGCCTATATAGAACAAGCGACCTGAAAAGTGTCAATATGGGCTTGGTATCCCTGGTTTTGAAGGTTCTCATTATCCATCCTGTCATTTTTCTAGCAGATGCGATTGCTACTGTGTTATGGTCCTTGAAGGTAAGATCCTCTGACATGATCACTCCCAGGTCTTTGACATTAGTTTTTCGCTCTATTGTGTGGTTGGAATTTGTTTTGTACTCCGAGGAAATTTTAATTTCCTCACGTTTTCCATAACTGAGTAATTGAAATTTCTCATCATTGAACTTCATATTGTTTTCTGCAGCCCATTTAAAGATTTGGTTGATGTCTGCTTGGAGTCTTGCAGTGTCTTCAACGGTGGACACTGTCATGCAGATTCGGGTGTCATCTGCAAAGGAAGACACGGCACTGTGGCTTATATCCCTGTCTATGACCGATATGAGGATGAGGAACAGGATGGGAGCGAGTACTGTGCCTTGTGGAACAGAGCTTTTCATTGTAGCCGCCTCAGACTTTACTCCGTGACTACTACTCTTTGTGTTCTACTTGTTAGGAAATTATAGATCCATCTACCAACTTTTCCTGTTATTCCTTTATCACCCATTTTGTGTGCTATTGCACCATGGTCACACTTGTCAAAGGCTTTTGCAAAGTCTGTGTATATAATATCTGCATTCTGTTTGTCTTCTAGAGCATCCAGGACCTTGTCGTAGTGGTCAAGTAGTTGGGAGAGACAGGAGCGACCTGCTCTAAACCCATGCTGCCCTGGGTTGTGTAATTGATGGGTATCTAGACGAGTGATGATCTTGCTTCTTAGAACCCTTTCAAAGATTTTTATGATATGGGACGTTAGCACTATTGGTCTGTAGTTCTTTGCTATTGCTTTACTGCCCCCTTTGTGGAGTGGGGCTATGTCTGTTGTTTTTAGTAACTGCGGGACAACAACAGTGTCCTTGCTCCCTCTCCATAGGATGTTAAAAGCATGTGATAGGGGCTTCTTGCAGTTCTTGATGAACACGGAGTTCCATGAGTCTGGGTCTGAAGCGGAGTGCATGGGCATGTCATTTATTGCCTTTTCGAAGTCATTTGGCGTCAAGGTAATGTCAGATAGGTTTGCGTCTACCAAGTTCTGTGACACTCTCATAAAAAATTAATTTAGGTCTTCGACTTTCAGTCTGGTTAGCGGCTCGCTAAAAACTGAGTCATATTGGGACTTTAGTAACTCCCTCATTTCCTTGCTGTCAACTGTGTAGGACCCATCCCGTTTAAGTAAGGGCCCAATACTGGATGTTGTTCTTGACTTTGATTTGGCATAAGAAAAGAAATACTTTAGGTTTCTTTCAATTTCATTTATGGCTTTT
>WNWK01028385.1:0-25437 GCA_009830355.1 Cherax destructor | reverse complement strand
CATCGCTCATGTGGATGACTTTGCAATAGCTTGTGCAGGTGCTGACTGTCACCTCATTGCAGTTTCCCTCCAGCATGCCATCAACCGGGTTTCTGATTGGGCCACCACTCACGGGATTAAATTTTCTAGTGGCAAAACTCATCAAATTACGTTTACTAGAAATTCAGTGGTCTTTGATCATCCATTGTACCTATACAGCTCACATATCCCAGAACGTGATACAGTCAGGTTTCTCGGCCTCCTGTTTGACCGTCGATTGTCCTGGAAACCTCATATTACCTCTCTTAAGGCAACTTGTCACAGCCGGCTGAACCTCCTTAAAACCCTCGCACATCTTTCATGGGGGGCTGATCGTAGAACTCTCCTTCGTCTACATTCAGCCCTAATTTTATCAAAACTCGATTATGGTGACCAGATATATTCGGCGGCCTTCCCTGCTACTCTTTCCATCCTTAATCCCATCCATCACCAGGGATTACGCTTATGCCTTGGTGCATTTCGTTCTTCCCCGGTTGAGAGCCTCTATGTAGAAGCGAACATTCCATCATTGTCCGATCGTCGTGAGTCGTGATGCACATTGCATTCGCTATTATGGTCACTCTCATGACCTTCCATGTATAGGATTGTTACAGATGTTAGTAGACGCTCTTTATTTGTTCGTCGTCCTGCTTACTTCGACCCTTTTCTCTTCGTCTACATTCACTCCTGTCTTCCCTTCAGCTACCACCTCTACATGTTCATGTGACATCTCCCTTTCCCCTGCCCCCTTGGGAAGTTCCTGCTGTCCGTGTCTGTTCTATTCCTCTACCTTGCGCGAAAGACCGCCTACCTACGGGCGCTTCTCGCTCTTTTTTTCTAGACCACTTCCATTCTCATTCCCATGCCATCTCAGTGTACACCGATGGTTCAAAGTCGTCTGACAGCGTCGGATTCGCAGCAGTGTTTCCGGACAGCGTCGTAAATATGCTAGTGTCGGCTAGCATATTTACGGCTGAATTGTATGCCATTCTTGTGGCACTTACCACCTACCCTCACTACCACCTACCCTCACTACCACCTACCCTCACTAACACCTACCCTCACTAACACCTACCCTCACCACCACCTACCCTCACCACCACCTACCCTCACCACCACCTACCCTCACCACCACCTACCCTCACTACCACCTACCCTCACTACCACCTTTCCTCACTACCACCTACCCTCACAACCACCTACCCTCACTACCCACTTCCCTCACTACCACCTACCCTCACTACCACCTACCCTCACTACCACCTTCCCTCACTACCACCTACCCTCACTACCACCTACCCTCACTACCACCTACCCTCACTACCACCTACCCTCATTACCACCTTCCCTCACTACCACCTATCCTCACTACCATCTACCCTCACTACCACCTACCCTCACTACCACCTACCCTCACTACCACCTTCCCTCACTACCACCTTCCCTCACTACCACCTTCCCTCACTACCACCTAAACTCACTACCACCTTCCCTCACTAACACCTACCCTCACTACCACCTAACCTCACTACCACCTACCCTCACTACCACCTACCCTCACTACCACCTACCCTCACTACCATCTCCCCTCACTACCACCTACCCTCACTACCACCTACCCTCAATACCACCTACCCTCAATACCACCTATCCTCACTACCACCTATCCTCACTATCACCAACCCTCACTACCATCTCCCCTCACTACCATCTCCCCTCACTACCACCTAACCTCACTACCACCTACCCTCACTACCACCTACCCTCACTACCATCTCCCCTCACTACCATCTCCCCTCACTACCACCTACCCTCACTACCACCTACCCTCAATACCACCTACCCTCAAAACCACCTATCCTCACTACCACCTATCCTCACTATCACCAACCCTCACTACCATCTCCCCTCACTACCACCTATCCTCACTACCACCTACCCTCACTACCACCTAACCTCACTAGCACCTACCCTCACTACCACCTACCCTCACTACCACCTATCCTCACTACCACCTACCCTCACTACCACTTACCCTCATTACCATCTCCCCTCGCTACCACTTACCCTCACTACCACCTACCCTCACTACCATCTACTCTCTCTCTTATCTCCCCTTGCTATTATTTACAATCACTACTCTCTCCCTTCAATCCCACCTCCTCTCATTACTAATTTGTCTCACTACTATCTCCCCTCACTACTTCCCCTCAGTCCTATCTCCCCTCACTACTCCCCTCATTACTACCTCCTCCAACTACCACCCACGCTTAGTACTTCTTTTCACGACCCTCTCGCCCCTCCCTCCCCTTCTTCTCCTAATCCCTCCCCTCATTCCCCTCATCCCTCCCCTCATCCCTCCCCTCATACCTCCCCCTCCTCCCACAGCCACCCCAGCAAAGCGACAAAGTTTTAATTGACTGAATAACAAAAATTAAAAGTTCATTTCCAATTTCCAGTAAAAATAGTTGAACGCTGTGGTCACCCACAGTGTAGTGGTCACCCACAGTGTTGTGGTCACTCACAGTGTAGTGGTCACCCACAGTGTAGTGATCACCCACAGTGTTGTGGTCACCCACAGTGTAGTGATCACCCACAGTGTAGTGGTCACCCACAATGTATTGGTCACCCACAGTGTTGTGGTCACCCACAGTGTAGTGGTCACCCACAGTGTTGTGTTCACCCACAGTGTTGTGGTCACTCAGTGTTAACTGTCGTACTGAAGATTTTCGAGAGTTTTCTTCCTTTCTCCCGACACGATGCAAGGCTTGCCTTGTGCTTGCCTTGTGCTTGCCTTGTGCTTGCCTTGTGCTTGCCTTGTGCTTGCCTTGTGCTTGCCTTGTGCTTGCGTGCTGAACCAGGCTGTTACTGCTGGCCTTCATGTCCATAAGAGCCTCACAGATTTTTCATGCGACGGAGGATCTTATCTAATGTTCTCTTGGAGTTTCTACTATTTTCTAGCAAGAAGCTAAGTATTAAATAGTCTGGGCCCAAAGATGTTGATAAATTCTCTTGTTGTGCTCACGGTGCCCCTTCCTTTCACTGTGTATATTTTACATTTTTATCTTATCTCTCAGCTCAGTATACTATTATGGCAGTGTTTAGCTTGGTGGAATTAAGCCCTGAAACACATTCCACGTATATTTTGTCATGAATCTCTTTCTCCTCCGCTCCATCTAGTTCATATTTAGGAATCTGAGATGTTCCCAGTAATTTAAGTGCTTCCGTGGCCCTGCGGGAAATAGATGATCTCTCGGTGTTTCCCAGCTGGGTCATCTCACCTGTCCAGAGTAATACTCTAACCAAGAGAACCCGAACGATCTGAATGGTGTCACCATTGGCACTTTCCTTCATTTTGAAAGTTTTCATTATCTTCCCCGTCATTATCCTGGTTTCGTAATATTTGCCTTCTAGTACTGTTTCTAAGAAAGACTAACCTGCAATATTACATGTTCTTTTAATATAATTGTTGATCATCTTGCGTTTTGTATTCAGTATTTCTTCTGGGATCTTCATTCTTTCCAAGAGTAAGTAATATTTCAGTGTCTTCCTATGAGGTGATTTTCTTGCTTATTTTGGTATCATCCACAAATGATAAACTTTTGCGAACGTTTTTATGTACATTATTTGTGCTATGAAGATAAACAGCAGAGGCGCCAGGATCGAGCCTTGGAGTACTGAATTTTTAACTTTGTTGATGCTGGATTTTCTCCTTTTACTACTTTGCCTTATGTTCAAATTGTCGGAAAGTTTAAAAAAACAACTCTTGCATACTTTCTCCGTTATAACTATCATTTTATATGCAACCACATCATGACTGCATTGGTCAAATTCCTTTCGATAAATGTGTAAACCAATTCTGCGTTTTTGTTTTTTGCAACTCCGTAATTCTATCATAGTGGTTTAGTAATGCATAAAAAGGCTCAGTACAGTGACTTGAACAATAAACTCAGAACCACAACTTAAGAGACTGAAACTTATGACGTTTCGGTCCGACGTGGACCATTAACTAGTAACACACAGAAGCGAAGGAAAGGGAGCCAGAATAAATGCGAGAGGGAGGCGGAGGATGGGAGAGGTAAAACAGGAGGGAAATGACAGGTCTGGACCTTGTAGTACTAGTTGTGGTGGTTAGTAGTAGTAGTAGTAGTGGTAGTAGAAACAATGCAAGAGTCATAGAGGTGGCAATAAGAAGGAAGTAGTCGTAGTGAAAAAGGGGCATAGAGTGTCGAGTTTGCGAGGAAATAGTAGTAGTAGTGTTAATAATGGAGGTAGGCTAAGGAAGCAGAGATCAGAGGAGCGGCTAGAGAGCTCATGGTTCACGGGGGTAGCACAAAATCCCAGGGGGATTTGTCCTGCAGGGATTTTGTCCTACCTCTGTGGGTCATTAACTCTCCTGCATTGTTCCTTTGTTCTCTTGTTCCGTAGACTACTTCACTATTATTACTACCACTACAATTGTTATTATTTTTTCACTAACTCTACACTCTGCCCCTTTTTTCACTTCCACTATTACTTTCCACTTGCCACCTCTGCCACTGTTGCATTTCTACCACTATTAAAACTACAGTGTTACTACTCCTCCCTCCCATTCTACCACTCTCGTCCCCCACCTCTCGCATTTATTCTGGCTCCCTTTCACGTTTCTATGTGTGACTACAGTTCATGGTTCAAGTCGGACCCAAACGTCGTCATAAGTTAGTCTCCTGTGTGAGGGTTATCAGTGTAAATTGGTTTAGCAGTTGTGAAATACACGAGCTTTCATCTCTGAATCGATGCTGGTTTGGGTTTTGCAGATTGTTCTGTTTCATAAAATTTATAATCTGGCGTCTTATCCTCTTTTCCAAGATATTTATGATAAGCGATGTTAGGTCTGTAATGTGTAAAGGAACTATGTCTGCATTCTTCAAGGGCCCTGGGATTTCACTTAGATCTAAGCACCTTTCCAAACAATACTGAGAGCCTTGTTCTGAAGTATTTTTCAATTCTTCATAAATAAGGAATTCCATGAATCCAGTCCAGGTGTTGCATGAGTGGGCGTGATTCCTATTTATTTTTCGAATTTTGCAGGATTAGAGCTGAAGCCAATTACGTGATAAGTGTGGCTTTCAGAAGTAATGAAAAAAATCTGCATTCTCCACCCTGCTTTCATTTAGTGGATTGCTGGACATTAACTCGTATTAGTCTTATAATTTCTCTCATTTCTTTTACATCATCAGTAAATGAACCTCCTGTGATTAATGGTCCAGATCTACAATTAGTTCTTAATATGGATTTTGCATTTGTGTAGATATATTCGGGATTTCTTGCAATATCCAGGATGGCTTTCGTTCCCTTTGTGTTTCTTTTGTCTGGTACTAAAGCTGAGGGTATTGTTCTATTTCTGTAATCTCTAGGATGAGATTATCTTTCCTTCGTTGTGACATATTTACGTTTTTTTTAAGTTTGGTAACCGTTTTTCTTCTGTACACTCTCCTATGCTCTCTTTATTTGATCTTTTAGGTTTCCTCAGTGGTACGAATTTAATGCAGACCTTGTATGCTTTTGTGTTTAGCTTTTCTAAGAACTAGTAAGGGTTTAGGGTGCTCATGACTGTTTTCCAGATTATGTCTGATGCTTCTTTGTAATTTCTGCTAGACACTTCTCTGATTCAATTTTGTATTTGTGATTATTTTGTGTCTGAATAGTTTTCCGTTGTTCGTGAAGATCGAATCCAAAGTAAAATTTTCATTTCTAGCGAAATATGTTATCTGTTTGTTCAAAGCAAACTTTTCTGTTATGTACCTGTTAAGCTACTTTGCTCTCATTAGCGATTTCAAGTACAGATCCATGAATTACCATCTTCGACTTCATATTAGGAGAGCTAAAATCTCCGAGGCTAACATCTGGTGTGATGTTGTAAAGACTTTTGAGACATCAATCTACCTTATCTGTTCTTTGAATTCATTCACAGTTTTAACAGTGGTTTATATACAAGGATAATTAGTAGATTCCTACTAATTCCAAACAGAATGTATTTTTCACTTGTCCTATCATCCTTGTGACCCATTGACTTTGTCTAATCTATAAATATTGTAGTTTTCATTATCTCACAGTCCAAACTATCCCTAATATATGCTCACTAAACCACATGAAGACAGAAACTTGGAAAATTAATTTATCTGTAAATTTCGACCCCCCTGTTGGGGTCCTTTTCAGATCAATTAATCTTCTGAGTTTCTGTCTCTATGAGGTTATTAATGAGTATTGAAAAGTCTTCATTACACTTTCTTTAGTTATGCTTCCTTTGTGTGTTTCTGTAAGTACTGCAGACCCAACATCTGCGTCTGTCAGAGCTCTCTAACTTGGCAAACTTTGTCATTTTGGCCACCCACACCCTCACCTTTGATGAGTTTAATGAGTTTCGAGTTTTTCTGCCCAGGGAGCCTGGCCACGAGGCAGGATTGTCTGTGCTTCTTTGATCAACCAGGCTGTTGCTGCTAGCGTCCCAATGGCCCACATATTCATCACATCCTGGTTGATTTGGCGCTTTGTGGAGATACATGTCCGGTTTCCTCTTGATAACTTCTACACGTCTAAGCAGTGTTGATACAGTGTTCCCTTATTGTGCCACCTGCACCCATGCTTTTTACTGAGTTTATTTTACATTGCCTCCCGTATCTCTTAGTCCAGTAGTTTAGAAAGGAGAGTGAAGACCTGGCCTCAGGAAATTTATATATATATATATATATATATATATATATATATATATATGATGAACACCATCATGGACCATGATGCTGAACACCATCATCGATCATGACGCTGAACACCATCATGGACCATGACGCTGAACACCATCATGGACCATGACGCTGAACACCATCATGGACCATGACGCTGAACACCATCATGGACCATGACGCTGAACACCATCATGGACCATGACGCTGAAGACCATTGACGTTGAACGCCATCATGGACCATGACGTTGAACACCATCATGGACCATGACGCTGAACACCATCATGGACCATGACGCTGAAGGCCATCATGGACCATGACGTTGAACGCCATCATGGACCATGACGCTGAACACCATCATGGACCATGACGCTGAACACCATCATGGACCATGACGTTGAACACCATCATGAACCATGACGCTGAACACAATCATGGGCCATGACGTTGAACGCCATCATGGACCATGACGCTGAACACCATCATGGACCATGACGCTGAACACCATCATGGACCATGACGTTGAGCACTATCATTGACCATGACCCTGAACACCACCATGGACCAAGACGCTGAACACCACCATGGACCAAGACGCTGAACACCATCATGGACCAAGACGCTGAACACCATCATGGACCAAGACGCTAAACACCATCATGGACCAAGACGCTGAACACCATCATGGACCAAGACGCTGAACACCATCATGGACCAAGACGCTGAACACCATCATGGACCAAGACGCTAAACACCATCATGGACCAAGACGCTGAACACCATCATGGACCAAGACGCTGAACACCATCATGGACCAAGACGCTGAACACCATCATGGACCAAGACGCTGAACACCATCATGGACCAAGACGCTGAACACCATCATGGACCAAGACGCTGAACACCATCATGGACCAAGACGCTGAACACCATCATGGACCAAGACGCTGAACACCATCATGGACCAAGACTGTCATGGGTCACTAAAACGAAAACAAATATTGGATTAAAAAATCTGGAAACAAGCAAACACAAACCTGTTGGTGGTGCTGTTAGCAACGGCAGAAACAATGACAACAGTAGCAATAACAGTAGTAACAACAGTACGAACAACAGTAGCAGAAGGAAAAGCAACAACAGTAACAATAACAACAGTAGCAACAAATATAACAGTAGTAACAACAACAGTATTGGCAACAACAGTAGTACTACCAACAACAGTCACAACAGGAAAAAAACAGCAACAACAACAGTGGAAGCAGGAAAAAAACAGCATCAGCAACAACAAAAGCAGCAGCAGCAACAAGAATAGCTGCAGGAACATCAACACCAGTAGCAACAAAAGCAACAATAATAACAGGAGTACCAACAGCAGTAACTGCAGCAGGAACAACAGCAGGAACAACAACCACCCCAGCAACAGCAGTAACAACCATCACCCCAGAAACAGCAGGAACAACAACCACCCCAGCAACAGCAGGAACAACAACCACCCAAGCAACAGCAGGAGCAACAACCACCCCAGCCACAGCTGGAACAACAACCACCCCAGCAACAGCAGCAGCAACAACCACCCCAGCAACAGCAGGAACAACAACCACCCCAGCAACAGCAGCAGCAACAACCACCCCAGCAACAGCAGGAACAACAACCACACCAGCAACAGCAGGAACAACAACCACCCCAGCAACAGCAGGAACAACAACCACCCCAGCAACAGCAGGAACAACAACCACCCCAGCAACAGCAGGAACAACAACCACCCCAGCAACAGCAGGAACAACAACCACCCAATCAACAGCAGGAGCAACAACCACCCCAGCCACAGCGGGAACAACAACCACCCCAGCAACAGCAGGAACAACAACCACCCAAGCAACAGCAGGAGCAACAACCACCCCAGCCACAGCGGGAACAACAACCACCCCAGCAACAGCAGCAGCAACAACCACCCCAGCAACAGCAGGAACAACAACCACCCCAGCAACAGCAGCAGCAACAACCACCCCAGCAACAGCAGGAACAACAACCACACCAGCAACAGCAGCAGCAACAACCACCCCAGAAACAGCAGCAGCAACAACCACCCCAGCAACAGCAGCAGCAACAACCATCCCCACCAAAAGCAGGAACAACAACGACCCCAGCAACAACAGCAGCAACAACCACCCCAGCAACAGCAGAAACAACGACCACCCCGGCAACAACAGCAGGAACAACAACCACCCCAACAACAACAGCAGGAACAACCACCCCAACAACAACAGCAGGAACAACAACCACCCCAACAACAACAGCAGGAACAACAACCACCCCAGCAACAGCAGCAGCAACAACCACCCCAGCAACAGCAGGAACAACAACCACCCCAGCAACAGCAGGAACAACAACCACCCAATCAACAGCAGGAGCAACAACCACCCCAGCCACAGCGGGAACAACAACCACCCCAGCAACAGCAGGAACAACAACCACCCAAGCAACAGCAGGAGCAACAACCACCCCAGCCACAGCGGGAACAACAACCACCCCAGCAACAGCAGCAGCAACAACCACCCCAGCAACAGCAGGAACAACAACCACCCCAGCAACAGCAGCAGCAACAACCACCCCAGCAACAGCAGGAACAACAACCACACCAGCATCAGCAGCAGCAACAACCACCCCAGGAACAGCAGCAGCAACAACCACCCCAGCAACAACAGCAGGAACAACAACCACCCCAACAACAACAGCAGGAACAACCACCCCAACAACAACAGCAGGAACAACAACCACCCCAACAACAACAGCAGGAACAACAACCACCCCAGCAACAGCAGCAGCAACAACCACCCCAGCAACAGCAGGAACAACAACCACCCCAGCAACAGCAGCAGCAACAACCTCCCCAGCAACAGCAGGAACAACAACCACCCCAGCAACATCAGCAGGAACAACAACCACCCCAGCAACAGCAGCAGCAACAACCACCCCAGCAACAGAGGAACAACAACCACCCCAGCAACAGCAGCAGCAACCACCACCCCAGCAACAACAGGAACAACAACCACCCCAGCAACAGCAGGAACAACAACCACCCCAGCAACAGCAGCAGCAACCACCACCCCAGCAACAGCAGGAACAACAACCACCCCAGCAACAGCAGGAACAACAACCACCCAATCAACAGCAGGAACAACAACCACCCCAGCAACAGCAGGAACAACAACCACCCCAGCAACAGCAGGAACAACAACCACCCCAGCAACAGCAGGAACAACAACCACCCCAGCAACAGCAGGAACAACAACCACCCCAGCAACAGCAGGAACAACAACCACCCCAGCAACAGCAGAAACAACAACCACCCCAGCAACAGCAGGAACAACAACCACCCCAGCAACAGCAGGAACAACAGTAGCTGCAGAAACTTCAGCATCAATATATAATGAAATATAACGAAACAGGAACCATAGATAATGGAACGGGGACCATAGATAATGGAACGGGGACCATAGATAATGGAACGGGGACCATAGATAATGGAACGGGGACCATAGATAATGGAACGGGGACCATAGATAATGGAACGGGGACCATAGATAATGGAACGGGGACCATAGATAATGGAACGGGGACCATAGATAATGGAACGGGGACCATAGATAATGGAACGGGGACCATAGATAATGGAACGGGGACCATAGATAATGGAACGGGGACCATAGGTAATGGAACGGGAGACCATAGATAATGGAACGGGGACCATAGATAATTGAACGGGGACCATAGATAATTGAACGGGGACCATAGATAATGGAACGGGAGACCATATATAATGGAACGGGGACCATAGATAATGGAACGGGGGACCATAGATAATGCAACGGGAACCATAGATAATGCAACGGGGACCATAGATAATGGAACGGGGGACCATATATAATGGAACGTGGGACCATAGGTAATTGAACAAGGACCATAGATAATTGAACAAGGACCACAGATAATGAAGCAGGGACCATTGATAATGAAACGGGAACCATAGATAATGGAACGGGAACCATAGATAATGGAAAGGGGACCATAGATAATGGAACAGGGACCATAGATAATGGAACAGGGACCATAGATAATGGAACGGGAACCATAGATAATGGAAAGGGGACCATAGATAATGAAACACGGATAATAGATAAACACGACAGTAAAGAGAAAACCATGAATCGTATATCCCAGCTAGAAGATATGCTTGTACATATCCCACCTAGATAATATACTTGTATATCCCACCTAGAAGATATACTCGTATATCCCACCTAGAAGATATACTCTTATATCCCACCTAGAAGATATACTCGTATATCCCACCTAGAAGATATACTCTTATATCCCACCTAGAAGATGTACTCGTTTATCCCACCTAGAAAATATACTCGTATATCCCACCTGGAAGATATACTCGTATATCCCACCTGGAAGATATACTCGTATATCCCACCTGGAAGATATACTCGTATATCTCACCTGGAAGATATACTCGTATATCCCACTTGGAAGATATACTCGTATATCCCACCTGGAATATATACTCGTATATCTCAGCTAAAACATATACTCGTTTATCCCAGCTACGCGAGATAATGCTGTGATTTATTGTTCGTGGAAGCTCTCTAAATATTCGTGTGATGCTCTTTGTTCGTGGCTTCCCTATTCACATGTTCGTGTGATTTTCTATCTTTGTTCGTGGCTTCCCTTTATACATGTTCGTGTGATGTTCTTTCTTTCAGATTTACTCTTGGTTTTAAATCTCTGGTTTAGTCAAACGTTTTCGTAACAGATGAAGCGGATTTGCTATTGAAAGCGTTGTCTGGGGGGAATTGAGCTGTCACTCATGTAGGTCTCCGCGTCCGTGCCTCCTGTCATTGTGTGTGCGTGTGCGTGCTTGTTTGTTTTTGTGTGTGCGTGTTTTTTTTTGTGTGTGGAGGGGGTATAGGCAGCACCGGTATGGAACCTACACCTAGGTGTAAAAGTTTGCAACACAACTAGTCCCGGAACTAAGGCGTATATCCTGTGAGGAAATGTTAAAGGAAACTCAACCTGACGACACTGGAGGACAGGAGGGATGATAGGGGTCACATGATAACGACGTATAAAATATTGAAAGGAATTGACAAGGTGAACATGGTCAGAATGTTTCAGAGACGGGACACAGAGACAAGAGGTCACAACTTGAAGTTGAGAACTCAGATGAGTCATAGAGATGTTAGGAAGTATTTCTTTAGCCTTAGAGTTGTCAGGAAATGGAACAGTCTGGAGAGTGTAGTGGAGTACACCTGTCCAACTGTTAAGAATTTTGTTAAGGCTTGAACACGCAGCGGTGGCGCGGCGCCCACACACAAAATCCACATAGATCAATTATACAGTGTTCAAAGCGCTACGAAATGGCTGCCAGAGTCGAGCAATATGAACTATAATTAAATGTTGAAAATATTAAAGTTGCCCATGATGGTTGGCAGGAGGAAATTAAGAGACATAATAATCACATACTAAGTCTTGAAAAGACTTGAAAGACTAAATAATATTTGTTAGCAGCGGTAACAATGATAACAAGAGGCTAGAGTTGCATAGTGAGGAAAAAGTGGTGTGGAAAAGAGAGTTTTTTTTCTTCTCAAACAATGACCAGTGGAATGTTATTAGAGGAGGAATTAATGATGCTACCATTGTTAATTGAAATAAGTTATGTGATGAACAGAGTATTGTAGACGAGACACTACGAGCATAACTCTGCTTTTGTAGCTACAAATAGTTAATTACACACACACACACACACACTTTATCTTAATTCCTCGTATAATTTGTAGTTTCTAAAACAGTCTTTAAATGGGAACTCTGTGTTTTTTTGTTTACACGTCAATTTTACAGTTTAAGATCTGTTATCTTACCTCAGCTCCTTTCGAAGTCCAGCCCTATCTGAAGTATACCCCCCCCCAGGATGCCTCCCACAACTGTCGACTAACACCATGGTACCTACTTACTGCTAGGTGAAGAGGGACAGCAGGTGTAAGGAAACGTGCCGAACGTTTCCGCTCATACCGGAGATCGAACCACAGAAGCTCAGTGCGCTACAAACTGAGCCACGGAACGCCTAATTCTTAAAGTTTTGGTAAATACAGTCAACCCATCCATTTCTTTCATGAACAATTGCCATAACTCTGTCATAATAACTTTATGAATTTAAAATATATGAATGTGGAAACTGAAAACGATATTGTTTACCAGTTAATATGTTATTATTCTTAAAGTGTTGAATCCACTTTACTCTAATGTCATTTTCCAATAATTTTATAACGACACTTGTCAACGAAATCGTCCTGTAGTTTAAATTATCTTTTTTCTCTGCCACATTTTTCAATTTAGGTACAATATGCGCCATTTTACATATGTTTACTAATTTCTCCTCGTGTGTAAATTTCCAAACTGGATAACCTAACTCATTTAAGACCTAAGGTGCTATCCTGTCCTGTAGCTTTTCTTTTTTTGTATCAGAATCTTTAGTTATTTTAGTGTCTTCTAATTCAGCTGTCCGGGACTAAAATCTCCTGTATGAAAAATAATTTATGTGAATATTTAACCTTTCTATTTCCTCTACCTCAGTTATTTTTGCTCTCGTCATTTATTCTTTGTATTTTGTCTTTAACATTTAGTTTAGTTTTTACAAACTTAAATAAAAGGTTTGGTTCTAACTTGCTCTTGTCTACTATTTCCTTGAATCTTTGATAAGTTTCTGGTGTGGTTCGCTACCTATATTGATACCAAGTACTTTCCTTGCTGGCATAGTTCTCCAATACCTCCCATTAAACCGGTCTTTATTATTCCATCTTATTTTCCATTTTCATATACACTACAGAACTCTTTGTACAGCTTATGTGTGTGTGTCCCTTGTAGCAGACTGCTCCAGTTAATTTCTCTAAAATACTATTTTTAACTATTGCAATTCCTTTTCTTATAAACTAATCGTTTATGTTTACGAATTTTCTTGTCCTGAGACATATTTCACAACACATGTTATTTCCAATAGAAGATGATCACTTTTTCCAAGTGGGTTTAAGTAGGTTATGTTTAAAGTTTCCTCCGTTATTTAAGTAAACAATAAGTCTGATATTGACTTGTCATATTGAGGAAATTTATTGACCATTTATCTACAGTTTTAGCCTCATAGGCTGCCTAATTTATTTCTTTATAGTTAAAATCTCTAATTACAATAATTTTTTTCTTATCAGGGTCACTTTTTCATCAATAGTTCACTAAGGACATTATGTTTTCCTTCATTTATCCTACCCAAATATTATTAAATGATGGCTTATATACATTTATTACTAAGAGTTTCCAATATTTATGTTGTACTTTCATCTCTAAAATTTAAACATTTTCAGATATTTGAATTTCAATTTCCATAACTTGAAGTCTTTTACTAATAGTGACAAACCTCCTTTCTTCCCTACTCTGTCGCTCCTTCACACTCACTAATTTCTGTGAAATACAACCTCATTCAAAATATAAACCATACCACGGGCGGGCGGGATAGAACCCGCGGTCAGAGAGTCGTAAAACTCCAGGGCGACGCGCTAGCCACTAGGCCAGCTGGCTACAACGAATCTTGTTGTAGCCAGCTGGCCTAGTGGCTAGCGCGTCGGTGTGGAGTTTTATGGCTCTCTGACCGCGGGTTCTATCCCAACCCGTGGTATGGTTTGTTTGCAATCGTGTCATTACGATTTAGTGAGTCATTCGAAATTTTTTTTTTTCCAGTTCGACTCCTAATCTTTTTGAGATTATCATATTGATAGAGTATAAAATCTTCATTGTTGCCCTTTTTTCTTATATTTCTAGGTGATTTTCATTAATCTTGTGGTCGTTTCTTTGAAAACCGTTTGATAGGTTTCCATGGCCCTGTTACTCTGTAAAAAACTTCTTTTCTTCCTTGTATAATGTACAAATCTTTATAACCCTCCAATTTATTGATGTTCTTAGGTTTTTCAAAAAGTTTCTTATGTTTAATCTCTGTAAATATTATTTTCCTTATGTTTAATCCTTAGTTTAATCTCAGTAAATATTATTTTCAGTGGCCTCTGCTCGTCTCTGTCATATCTTCCAGTAGACCTAAATGCCATAATATGTTTTTGAGAGCTCAATCCACAATGCATTTTGTCATCTCATATATTGTTCTTCCTCTGATTCCTTGTATTCGTGATTTTATTTCCTTTTCAACACAGTCAAAAACAGTGACTAATATTGTCTGTAGCAGTGAAGTTCTTAACTAACATCACTTGTTGTTCAGTCTCTGCCTTTTCTCTGGTTAATTCTGCAAAACTATCTTAAATCTTAGATTTATATTCTTCCAGACCTTTCCTCTTCAAGCTTTCGCTCACAGAAATATTCTGCTCTGTTTGCACCTGCTCTTCTAATTCTGTCTTGCGCTTAGTTATTCCTGCATAATTATCTAGTTTTGTTTTGTAGTCTACTAAATCTCTAATTTCCTTCTTAATATTAACCTTGTAGGCAATTCTTGACCTATGACCTCTCTCTTCTTCATTACCTCTGCTTCTTCATTTAATGTCTTTGCATTTAATGCAAAGAGGCATTTAAATCTTCTATTTTAGTTTTTAAAGTTAAATTTCTTATTTATTTATTAATCCTCCTTGCAATTTTTGAAGTTATAAATTTTAGTCTTGTTACCTATCCATCTACTGGTGGTCTAGACTGCAGGTGTATAAACGTACATGTACTTTGACCGTGTACTTTCTACTCTATTGTATGTAAACAAACAGTACATTTGTGCTCCTCTGTTTCTCCTTAATATAATAAATACGCTCTTCTTACCCCAGAAAGTGATCCATATTAATAATTATCTTCTATTTTGGGGGGACACTATTCACATAAAACATTCTACTACCTACACTACAAATCAGGCACAGTCTGTTCTCGGTGTCGTGTGTGCGCGCGCGTGCATATTATGTTCCCTCCTCCATTCCTCTGTTGCCTCCTCCTTTCCTGTGTCTTCCTCGCCACCCTTCATTCCTCTTCTGTCTGATCTTTCATGATCAGAGATCCCTTCGAATTTGATTTCCATCTCGTTACTAGGCATCTAGTTTCTGTCTGTGTAAGCACAATTAATAATGGCCTTGTTTTTTATTGTCTTTCTAGCTGCTCCCAATTCTTAATAACTTCTTTATTTTCTCTTCCTCCCAGGTTTTCTTCATTAGTTTAGGCTGAATACCATGATAGCTGTGTCTCACATGTTCCCCATCTTGCCTCGTCCAATGTCTTTGTTGCTCCTCGGTTATCCTTCTCTCCTCTAGTATCTTAACACAGGCCTCAGAGGCAGACTTCCCTTCCATCACACTTGTATTTCCCTTCATTTCTTTAACCCTGGTATACTTACTACTAGGTGACCTACCCTTTTACATCAGCTTCTTTTTTTCTTACTATGGCTGAGTTTGTCATATTTCCTTCTCCCTGTCAAATCGTCTTTGGTAAGTTTGGACTGGAGTGTTGTGTGGATTAGAATGGTACATATTAAGTGGAGTAGTATGTGTTTGAGTCTGTGTGAGTGATATATTTGTGTGTGTATGTGTATGCGTGTGTACTCATCGAATTGTACTCACCAAGCTGTGTTTTTGGGGATCGAGATTTAGCTTGTGACTTCTCTTCCTAGAGTACTTTCATCGGCAGCACTTCTGACCTCTTACGCATTATCGTATCTACTTTTGATGCTGTGTTTTTAGTCTGCCTTCTACCACTTCCTCATTGAAGTCATTCCTCTTTTCATCCACCCTAAGACTAAATAAATATATCTTTACATCCCTATGTTTTGTCTATATTTTCAGCTTCCACCTATGTCCCCTTGATCCTGGTCCTCTTAATTCAAGAAGTCTGTCTCTATCTGCCTTATAAATATCTCTTAAGATTTTGTATGTAGTTATCCTGTCCTCCCTTGTCCTTCTCTCATCTAAAGTCCTCAGGTTCATTTCCTTCAGTCTCTCCGGATAGTTCATACCACTAAGTTCTGATACTAGCCTGTATCCAACTCTTGAGGCTTTTTTAAGCTTCTTCATGTGCTTGACCAGGCGTGGGCTCCATGCTGGTGCCGCGTACTCAATGAATATCCTAACAAATGTTGTGTATAAGAGTCTGAAGGATTATTTATTCAAGTTCCTGAATGTTGTGATAAATGGTTTAAAAACCGACAAGTTGAAGATTGAGACAGTTATGCAACATATGGGAATCTTTATTAAGGAAACGTTTCACCACACAGTGGCTTCTTCAGTCCAATACGAAGCAGAGAGGGGTAAAGAGAGGAAGAGTTTGAGGTAATCAGTCCTTCAGCCTGAGTGATGGACTGAACATATCGATTCCAGGCTGAGGGAGTGATAACCTCAAACTCCTCCTCTCCTTACCCCTCTCTGCTTTGTATTGGACTGAAGAAGCCACTGTGTGGCGAAACATTTCCTTAATAAAGATTCCCATATGTTGCATAAGTGTCTCAATCTGCAACTTGTCGGTTTTCAAACCGACGAGTTGCATCCCTTGACTCTCCCGTTCTGATGATTCTTCCCATTCCTGTTACTCTCCTTCTGTGGTTTAGGTTCCCTTTGACCCACTAAAGCAATCTGCCTTTCACCTTGCTTATTCTTCTGATTACGTCTCCTGTACAGTCCAAGACAATGCAGTCCACCCAACCCTGTCTTTTCTGATTGATCTCTGTGAGACTATCTTGGAATTCCATTAAATTCGTAAGACAGTATTTTTATTCCTAAATCCATGTTGGTTTTCTGTCAAATGTCTTCTCTCCTTGAGTCCCAGTATCCCTTTCCTTACTATTTCTTACTGTCTCCTCCATTATTTTTTGACAGTTTGCATATTAGAGATGATGGCGTGAAATTCAGGGCCACGTGTCTGTCCCCTTTTGTATAAATGACTGGTTGAATACCATAGATTTTGGGTCACATGTTGATTTGCTTCTTCTCTCAGGTCCCATGGAGATACGTTATCTGGTCCCATTGCTTTTGTTATATAAATATCATGTAGTAGCCTCATCTCTTTTGTTGTGTTTTTATTTTCTAACACACTTTGATCTATTCTGACTGCACTACTGATAGTTCTCCATCTTCTTTGATTTTTTTGCTAAGAACTTCACTTTCTTCTGTCATTCTCCGTCATCGTCTCTTCCTCCTTCCTCAGCATTATCACTTGATCCTTCACACACGTCGTTTTTCTTGTGTTTCTGTGGAGCAACTTTGATTCATTTGTGGCCTTTGATGCTATTTTATTTTAAACTGTCTTCCAGCTTTTCTTATTATTCTTTTGTATTTATTTCTCGCTCTCCTGCTTTATATATCTCCAGACCTTGTGTGTGTGTGTGTGTGTGTGTGTGTGTGTGTACTCACCTAATTGTGGTTGCAGGGTCGAGACTCAGCTCCTGGCTCCTGTGTGTGTGTGTGTGTGTGTGTGTGTGTGTGTGTGTGTGTTAGTTACCATTTTATCCTAAGCACATGTCTATTAGACACTAGGCCTGTTGTATGTGTGTGTGTGTGTGTGTGTGTGTGTGGTGTCGTGCGTGCGTACGCGCGCGCGCACCTTACTTCCCGAGGGTAGCATTGTCTTGCATCTTTACTGTTCATTCCCATCAAGGGAGGTTCCTTGATGCTGGCGAGGGGCTCTTGATCTAGGGAATTGGTTCTGTGCTCCAGTTCGCTGAATTGAGCCTGAATACCTTCCATCCTCCCCCCCCACACACATGCGCAGTATAATACTTCGGGTTTAGCCCGGTTTATAGTTAGTTATATATGAAAGTTAGTTATACATGGATGGAAATCAGTTATACGAGGATAATAGTTATACATGGGTGAAATTCAGTTATATATGGATATAAGTTAGTTATACATGGATAAATATGAAAGACTTTTGTACGGACCAGGAGGATCAAGCCACTTGAAGATCAAACTAACCTTGATATTCACAACTATTCAACTAACTAATGCTAGTAATACTACCACCACCACTACAACCACCACCACTACTACCACCACCACTAGTACCACAACCATTACTACAACCACCATTACCACCACCACTACTGTTACCACCACCACTACTACCACCACCACTACTTCCACCACCACTACCACCACCACCACTACCACCACCACTACCACCACCACCACTACCACTACCACCACCACCACTACTATCACCATCATTAACACCACCACCACCACCACTACTACTACTACTACTACTCTACTACTACTACTACTACTACTACTACTACTACTACTACTACTACTACTACCACCACCACTACTACTACTACTGCTACTACTACTACTACTACTACTACTACTACTGCTACTACTACTACCACCACTACTACTGTATATTCAGGGGCAGTATAACCCTACTTCCCCTGAGTGTATATACTCAGGGGCAGTATACCACTACTTCCCCTGAGTGTATATACTCAGGGGCAGTATACTCACTACTTCCCTGAGTGATATACTCAGGGCAGTATACCACTACTTCCCTGAGTGTATATACTCAGGGCAGTATACTCACTACTTCCCTGAGTGTATATACTCAGGGGCAGTATACCACTACTTCCCCTGAGTGTATATACTCAGGGGCAGTATACCACTACTTCCCCTGGGTGTATATACTCAGGGGCAGTATACCACTACTTCCCCTGAGTGTATATACTCAGGGGCAGTATACCACTACTTTCCCTGGGTGTAAACCATTAATTTGCAGTACACAGTCGCCTTGCTCTTCAATTAACTCTCACACTCAATTATTCTCACTCATGTCTACTCTATTTATAAATCTACACACGGAGTGGCCGCCTCAGTGACGTTACTTGCCTCTGCACAACTCATCTAAAACACTCTACTCAAACCACGGCTTTGCTGAAGCCTTTCTAAATCTAAATGTACCCAATTATTGCGAGTTCTGTATCCATCAAGTTTTTTTTTAAGTGCTTTATATATCCCCCTTTATTTATCCCATCGCTTTTATTTGTTTACTTCAGTTATGGTCGTCCTAATTCAGTGTATTTACAGCGAGGGGATGTTCAGTGGTTTCTGCCTATCTTCACATGTAAACTTTCTGATACAGCGAATTAACTTTGTCGTCTCTGTCTTTGAGTTTACCAGCGGATTTATGTCCATTCTTTAAGATGGAGATCACTGCTGATCTGCATAATCTAATTGCGGCCTTACGAATGGTGTATGAAGTCTGCCTTTACTTTCAATATACGTCTATTTACTATGTTGCCTTGCACTTGTGTATAGCTGTCATGGCTCCAAACTTCAGCTAACCTGAATTTCCAACTTTTTTTGTCATTCGATTTGATTAGTTTTATATTATTTAGTTTATCATTGCGGATGTTATTTCCTCTTTCTAGGTTTAGGGCTCTGATTTTGTCCACGGTGACCTTAATCTGACACCTCTGACTTCAACATTTGTCCACGCTGACGTGAATCTGCCACCTCTGTGATCACAACATGTATCCACCGTGACCTGCAACTGACACCACTGACCACAGCATGTGTCCACGTTGACCTGCATCTGACACCTCTGACCACAGCATGTGTCCACGTTGACCTGCATCTGACACCTCTGACCACAACATAGACTTGTCCAAGTCATCTTAAAGCTACCTTGTGTCCTCAATATATATTCTTCGACATCTGACTTAGTCGTTTATATAGAAAGTGAATAAGAAGCATCCCATCAGTGATCGTTGGGGAACGCTACTCGTCGCTGCTCCCTACTCAGAGTCCTCCTCATGTATACAAACTATTGCCCGTCGACCAGTCATGCTTCGACCCAGGAGAGAGATTTTCTCTAATAACGTGTGTTGCTTTCTTTCCTTGCTAGTTTTCTATGTGGAACTCTAGGGAAGCGTATATAAAAACCATGTTGCACTCCTTATCATGATCTACTTCATTAAATATCTCAGTTAAATATAGTATTCGATAGCAAGATTCACCCCGTGTGTTCCCTCTCTAGGGCGTTGTGATCAAGTTATATACATCAATTTGGCACCGAACTGCATTTATCCGACAGTTGATGTTAGGAAGTTAATACCACATTTCCTATTTTAATATATCTGTAGCGAATTTAAGTGCCGATATTTATTAACGATGGGACGATACCAAAATTTTTGCTGATATCGATACCGATGTTCAGAATATAACCTCGTTTATATTTGGTAAATACTATTTATCAGTGGACTTCTTGAGGAGTCAAATGCGATGTTTGCAGCCTTCACAGAGACCCACGCAAAAGATCACTTTGACAACTATATATAGATAAATGGGTACAACCTTTTTAGATGCGACAGAAAGAACAGCAACAAGGGGAGGGGAAGGGTTGGCCTGTATGTGAGAGTCGCTCATCTGCACAGAGCTGCTGAACACAAATGATGTACTTGAAGTTCTAACAATAAAGATCGAGAACCAAAACCTAGTCATCGTTGTTGTATATAAGCCACCAGATGCAACCTCCCAACAGTTCAAGGAACAGCTACTGAATATTGGTTACTGTCTGGAAAACCTTCCAGCTCCATCCCCAAACATCTTACTGCTTGGTGATTTCAATCTAAGACATATCTAAGAATGTAGCAAATAATGTTATAGCAGAAACAATCCATGGAGGCAGCGCAGATGAAAGGTCACACACACATGAGCTGCTAAATCTCTGCAATAAACACACCCTAAGTCAGCAGATAGTGGAGCCAACAAGACTGGAAAATACACTTGACCTTATCTTCACAAATAATGAGGACCTGAAGAAAACCCAGGTCAATGAGGACCTGGTAAGAAACATAATACCAAGAACAACTAATTCCGATCTCAATCTAATCGAAGTTCAGACTTACATGCACAGGGGTCCTGATCAGCAATATGCACGCAGCTGTGAAGGTGTCTTCACCAAATACAACTTCAACAAAAACATCACCTGGGACCAGGTGAACCATGTCTTAAATTAAACATGTTGGGAAGATGTTTTAAATAACATGGATCCAAACTAGTGCCTTGAAAAGTTTAACTTCTGGCAGTTGAAGTATGTTCAAGACATATTACCCATAGAAGTAAACTGAAGAGAGACGCTCCCTCTACAGAAGACGACGAAGAATCACTGAGCTCCTCAAGAACGCTAGACTATCTGATACACGGGAGGAAGCGCTAACCAGGGAAGTGGTAAGTATCGAACTTAAGTTAAAGGACTCTTACAGGACCCAGGAGAGACAGGAGGAGCTAAAAGCGATTACTGAAATTGAAAGAAATTCGAAATATTTCTTTTCATATGCCAAAAACAAGGCAAATACCACATCCAGTATTGGCCCCTTGCTCAGACAAGATGGGACTTACACAGATGACAACAAAGAAATGAGGGAGATACTGAAATCCCAATATGACTCTGTATTTAGCGAGCCACTAATCAGTCTAAAGATCAACAATTTAAATTATTTTTTCATGAGTGAGCCTTAAAACCATCAGTGTATGCCAGATTTCCGACATTACCCTAACTCCCATAGACTTCAAGAAAGACATTGACAACATGCCCATGCAGTCAGCCCCAGGCCCAGAACTTAAGAACTGCAAGAACTTAAGAACTGCAAGAAACCCCTTTCGCGTGCCCTAAGTATACTATGGAGAAGGTGCTTAGACATTGGTGAAATTCCAGTCACTAAAACAATGGATATAGCCCCACTCCATAAAGGTGGCAGCACAGCATTAGCTAAGAACTATAGACCAATAGCTCTAACATCCCACATCATAAAAAATCTTTGAAAGAGTGCTAAGAAGCGCAATTGCAAGCCACTTGGATTCCCAAAATCTGCACATGATCATGGCGTAATAGCGCACAAAATACGTGCCAAAGGAATAACTGACAAAGTGGGGAGATGGATCTTCAACTTTTTTACCAATCGAACACAGAGTAGTGGTAAACAGAGTTAAATTGGAAGCTGCCTTAGTGAAAAGCTCTGTTCCACAAGGCACAGTACTCGCCCCCATCCTGTTCCTTATCCTCATATCAGACATAGACAGAGATGTAATCCACAGCACCGTGTCATCCTTTGCAGACGATACTAGGATCTGCATGAGACTGTCGTCTATAGAGGACACTGTTAATCTCCAAGAAGATATAAACCAAGTTTTCCAATGGGCAACAGAGAACAATATGATGTTCAATGAAGACAAATTCCATCTACTCCGTTATGGGAAACTGGAGGAGATAATAACTAGAACAGAGTATACTACAAACTCTGATCATACAATAGAGCGAGAAAATTATGTGCGGGACATGGGAGTGGTAATGTCTGAGGATCTCAATTCTAGGATCACAACAGTGCCACGATCACAACTGCAAAGAAAATGATAGGATGGATAATGAGAACGTTCAAAACAAGAGATGCCAAGCCAATGATGATCCTTTTCAAATCATTTGTTCTCTCTAGGCTGGAATACTGCTGTACATTAACATCCCCATTCAAGGCAGGTGAAATTGCAGATCTAGAGAATGTACAGAGAACCTTTACTGCACGTATAAGTTCCATCAAACACTTTTACTACTGGGAACGCCTGGAAGCACTTGACTTGTACTCGTTGGAATGCAGGCGAGAGAGATATATCATAATCTACACTCCCGACAAAAGTAAAAGACTGGGCAGGCGGTGCAAAATACCCCCTATGAAAAGTAGGGGTGCCATTTTGACAGTAAGAGAAAACACCATAAGTGTCCAGGGCCCAAGACTGTTCAACAGCCTCCCACTATGCATAAGGAAAATTAAATTACCAATACGCCGATATGTTAATAAAAAAAAAATATATAAAAAAGCTAACACACGTCTTAGTGACGTTATTTAATGAAAAGGTCGTTCAATATTAAGAAGTAGGCAGGATAATATATATATATATATATATATATATATATATATATATATATATATATATATATATATATATATATGAGTGTAAAACGAAAGCCTGTATTTGTTTTACACTATGGTAGGATTGCTGGTGTCTTTTTTCTGTCTCATAAACATGCAAGATTTCAGGTACGTCTTGCTACTTCTTCTTACACTTAGGTCACACTACACATACATGTACACGTTTATGTATACACACTCATCTGAGTTTTCTTTGATTTTATCTTAATGGTTCTTGTTCTTATTGATTTTTCTTTCATATCCATGGGGAAGTGGAATAAGAATCTTTCCTCCGTAAGCCATGCGTGTTGTAAAAGTCAACTAAAATGCTGGGAACAATGGGCTAGTAACCCCTTTTCCTGTATAGCTTACTAAAAAGAAAAAGAAGAAAACCGTCAAAGTGGGATGGTTGAATGTGCGTGGATGTTGTGCGAATGATAAGAAAGAGATGATTGTAGATGTTATGAATGAAAAGAAGCTGGATGTCCTGGCTTTAAGTGAGACAAAGCTGAAGGGAGTAGGAGAGTTTCAGTGGGGAGAAATAAATGGGATTAGGTCAGGGGTTTCAAATAGAGTTAGAGCTAAAGAAGGAGTGGCAATAATGTTGAATAATCAGTTATGGCAGGTAAAGAAGGAATATAAATGAATAAATTCAAGGATTATGTGGAGTAAAATAAAGGTTGGATGTGAAAAGTGGGTTATAGTAAGTGTTTATGCACCTGGAGAAGAGAGAAGTGTAGAGGAGAGAGAGAGATTTTGGGAAATGTTGAGTGAGTGTGTGGGGAGTTTTGAACCAAGTGAGAGAGTAATTGTGGTTGGGGATCTTAATGCTAAAGTTGGTAAAAATGTTGTGGAGGGAGTAGTAGGTAAATTTGGGGTGCCAGGGGTAAATGTAAATGGGGAACCATTAATTGAGCTATGTGTAGAAAGAGGTTTGGTAATAAGTAATACATATTTTATGAAAAAGAGGATAAATAAATATACAAGGTATGATATAGCACGTAAGGAAAGTAGTTTGTTAGATTATGTATTGATGGATAAAGGTTGATGGGTAGGCTTCAGGATGTACATGTTTATAGAGGGGCAACAGATATATCAGATCATTATTTGGTTGTAGCTACAGTTAGAGTAAAAGGTAGATGGGACAAAAGGAAAATGGCAACAGCAAGTAAGAGAGAGGTAAAAGTGTATAAACTAAGGGAGGAGGAAGTTAGGGTGAGATATAAGGAACTATTGGCAGAAAGGTGGGCTAGTGCAAGTATGAGTAGTGAGGGGGTTGAAGAGAGTTGGGATAGTTTTAAAAATGCAGTATTAGAATGTGGGGCAGAAGTTTGTGGCTATAGGAGGGTGGGTGCAGGAGGAAAGAGGAGTAAGTGGTGGAATGAAGAAGTAAAGGGTGTGATAAAAGAGAAAAAGGTAGCTTATGAGAGGTTTTTACAAAACAGAAGTGTTAATAGAAGAGCAGAGTATATGGAGAGTAAAAGAAAGGTGAAGAGAGTGGTGAGAGAGTGCAAAAGAAGAGCGGATGAAAGAATGGGAGAGGCTCTGTCAAGAAATTTTGCTGAAAACAAGAAAAATTTTGGAGTGAGATAAACAAGGTAAGAAAGCCTAGGGAACGAATGGATTTCTCAGTTAAAAACAGAGTAGGGAGTTAGTAGATGGGGAGCTGGAGGTATTGGGTAGATGGCGGGAATATTTTGAGGAACTTTTAAATGTCGATG
>WNWK01028384.1:0-25437 GCA_009830355.1 Cherax destructor | reverse complement strand
ACTTTTCCGGGGAAGTAATCCCCTCTCTCCTACAAAACCCCAAAACCTGAGCCTCCCCATCCTAAAAAAAACCACAGCCTTCAAAATTTTACTCCAATTCCATACACTTGCAACATTTGCCACATTGCCCCCTATCCACTCTATCATATGCCTTTTCTAAATCCATAAATGCAAAAAAACCTTACCTTTATCTAAATACTGTTCACATTTTGCTTCACTGTAAACACTTGATCTACACATCCCCTACCCACTCTAAAGCCTCCTTGCTCATCTGCAATCCTACTCTCTGTCTTTTTTAATTTTTAATAATAACCCTGCCATACACTTTACCTGGTATACTCAGTAAACTTTTCCCCCCTAAATTTTTTAATTTTTTTTCCCCCCCTTCCTTTTATATAAAGGAACTATACATGTTTTTCTCCCAAACCCCCTGGCACCTTCCCCTTTTCATACATTTTTTAAAAAAAAAATACCAACCATTCCAGCACTATTTCCCCCCCCTCCCCCGCTTTTAACATTTCTGTCGATCCTGTCAGTTCCAGCTGCTTTATTTCATTCTACGTAATGCCTCACGCCCCCCCACACTCACATCCTGCTCTTCTTCACCCCAAAAACGATGTTGTCCCCTGGCCATTTAAAATTCCCCGCTTCCTTTTTTCATCGACTTTAAAAAATTCCCCTCAAAATATTCCCGCCATCTACCCAATACTTCCAGCTCCCATCTACAAACCCCCCCTACTCTGTTTTAACTGACAAATCCATTTGTTCCCTAGGCTTTCTTCCCTTTTTTTATTCACCCAAAAATTTTTTTTCTTGTTTTCAGCAAAATTTCGACAGAACCTCTCCCATTCTTTCCCCCGCTCTTCTTGCACTCCCCACCACTTCTTCCCCTTTTTTTTTACTCTCCATATATCTGCTCTTCTATTAACACTTCTTTTTTTTTTTTTTTTAAAACCTCTCATAAGCTACCTTTTTTTTTTATCACACCCTTTACTTTTCATTCCACCACTCACTCCTTTCCTCCTGCACCCACCCTCTTATAGCCACAAACGTCTGCCCCCCATTCTAATACGCTTTTTTTAAAATATCCCAACTCTCTTCAACCCCCACTACTCATACTTGCATATCCCACCTTTTGCCAATAGTTGCTTATATCTCACCCTAACTTCCTCCTCCCTTAGGTTATACACTTTTACCTCTCTCTTACTTGCTGTTGCCATTTTCTTTTGTCCCATCTCCTTTTACTCTAACTGTAGCTACAACCAAATAATATCTGATATATCTGTTCCCCCCCTATAAACATGTCGACATCCTGAAGCCTACAGATAACCTTTTATCCACCAATACATAATCCAACAAACTACTTTCCTTACGTGCTATATCATCCCCTTTTACAGTGGTTCCCCATTAAATTTTTCATTCCAAATGCTTTAATGCCATTACAAACAAATTTATCTCCTTAAGAAATGAGTAAAATAATGTCCGTTTAGACCCCAAAATTACCTTAAAAAGCTTTAAAAAAGTAAATTTTACATAAAAAGGGTTTGTTTGGGGACCATTGGGTCGGCCTGTATTTTATTTATCCTCTTTTTCATAAAAATGTATTTCTTATTACCAAACCTCTTTCTAAAATAGCTCAATTTGGTTTCCCCCTTTACATTTCCCCTGGCACCGAAATTTACCTTTCTCCCCCAAAAATTTTTACCCACTTTAGCATTAAGATCCCAAAACCCCAAGTCCTCTCACTTGGTTCAAAACTCCCACACCACTCAACATTTCCCAAAATCTCTCTCTCTCTCTCCCCACACTTTCTTTCCCCAGGTGCAAAAACATTACTATAACCCTTTTCACACCCCAACCTTTTTTTTTACTCCACATAACCTTGAATTTATACATTTATATTCCCTTTTACCTGCCATAACTGATTATTCAACATTATTCCATGCCCCTTTAGCTCTAACTCTATTTGAAACCCTGACCTTATCCCATTTATTTCTCCCCACTGAAACTCTCTTATCCCCTTCAGCTTTTCTCACTTAAAGCCGGACATCCAGCTTCTTTTCTTCATAACATCTACAATGATCTCTTTCTTATCATTCACAAACATCCACGCACATTCAAACATCCCACTTTGATGGTTTTCTTTTCTTTTTATAAATCTATACGGGAAAAAGGGGTTACTAGCCCATTTTTCCCCGGCATTTTAGTTGACTTTTACAACACGCATGGCTTACGGAGGAAAGATTCTTATTCCACTTCCCCATGGATATGAAAGGAAAAGCAATAAGAACAAGAACTATTAAGATAAAATCAAAGAAAACTCAGATGAGGGTATACATAAACGTGTACATGTATGTGTAGCGTGACCTAAGTGTAAGAGAAGTAGCAAGACGTATCTGAAATCTTGCATGTTTATGAGACAGAAAAAAGACACCACAATCCTACCATCATCAAAACAAATACAGGCTTTCTTTACACTCACTTGGCAGGACATTAGTACCTCCCTGGGTGGTTGCGTCTACAACCTACTACACAAAATAGAATTATCGAATAGAATTATCGATGCTTATTGTTGGGACATTGAAAATTGGGTTGGGTAAATATTCTGTTAGTGGCATAGTTTGTGGGACCTGCGGGCTCATTTTTTTCCCCTCCCGCGAACTGTGTAATATCAATTTTACGTCATGTTAGATAAAAATGTGCCGCAGTTCCAATCATGCAATATCTATAATGTGCAACATAAACTCATGCAAATGACGGTCTTCTGTATATCAATATACAGTATACTACATAACTTTTTGTTTTCTAAGAATCTTGTGGCTGGAACCAATCTTGGTAGGTGGCCATGTGGAAATTTGAGGAACATAAACCTGGTGAAGATGAGATTCAAGTGACCCTGAGAAGGATTGGAAGTTACAGAATCCTTCAGTCATCTCAGGGGCAGTAAAACAGGTAAAGATTTATTTTCATAGTGAAAAATTCCATTGAAAGTGAGGTGCCATAGCTGTTGTAGAGTATGACTTACCCAATAATAATTAACAATACACAGTACTAGTTAAGGGTAATTAAAGGTATTCATTGAAAAGGTGTTTAATACATTTTTAACACAGACTGTGTCTGATGTACACTGTCAGGGGACGAGGCTGTCTGACATATGCTGTATGTCAGCCTTGTCAGGCTTGCCTGACGTTCAGCTGACATTCATGCCAGACATTCATGCTAAATAAGCCACCATAGGCCCAAAAAAGCTCCTAGTGCCAGTCCTTTGAAAGAAGTGAGGAACACCGTAGAATTGAAAAAGGAAATCGTAGAAAAATATGATAGTGGCATCGTATTGCCGACTCGGCAGGATGTACAGGATGGTGTCATCGACCATCAGTTCCATTGTGGCGAAGAGAAAAGAAATCATGGAAGCTGATGTTGCGAAAGGGTGAATGCGATAACGAAACAGAGAGTCACAAACAATTGAAGAAGTGGAGAAATTGTTGTGGTGTGGACCAACGAGAAACAGTTAGCGGGAGATAGTGTTGTGCAGTGTTGCGGATCCCGAACTAATTTGTTTATTTAAACAGATCGTGTTTTTACTATTGTGTACATTTTATTATCATAATTGTATATTTGAGATATTTCCATTATTAGCTAAAACGAAATGTCTTACTTTATACTATTATTTGATTTAGCTATGTCTTAGGTAGGATGTTACCTTGTAAAATGCTAGTCCATTTTACTGTGCTGTTCATGTAGTGGGAGACCACTAGTTGGAGTGCCGGTTACATGTTTAAGTACTGGCCGGTCTCCCCCTAAAGTCATGTGACCTACATGACGTCAGTTTACCAAACATTGGTACTTGTCAGTAGGTTCACACACCCTCTCCTGGTTAGGAGTAGATTCTCACTCTCTTAATGATCATATTCTCTCTCACTACTTGATCCAAGCTCTCAGCCTTAATACAAATTCCCTACTCAAGGAATATTACTTAGTCTTGACTGATATCTAATATAATAATAATAATAATAATAATAATAATAATTTTTATTTCAATGCATGTTACAAGTGTACAATGTTATTGGTAGTTACAAATATAATACAATTATAAAACTGTAATGCAAGGAGAGCCACTGGCATGCCATGGCATTAGGGGCAGTTTATTCTAGAGACTTATTCACTAAGTACTTAATGCTAAAGAAATTGATTGAGTTTATTCTAGTTCTATATTATTTAAATTATTAAATGGTTATACATACTATTTAAAGACAATACAAGAGAAATTGGTTGAGTTTAATCTAGTTGTAGAATTTATTTCAAATTACAGTATGTTGATGCTATACTAGTATAATAACAATACTAGAAATAGTTTTAGAGTTTCATCTAGGTATATATTTTATTTCAAATTAAGAAAATGATGATACTATAAGATTTTAAATGACAATATGATGATATGAGATTGCAACAAGTGTTAAGGAGGATGAACATATCAAAATGAGATCTTCTTAAGTAAAATAATATTGGGTTTGGAAGTTTGTTACAGTATGAGTATTTAGTAAAGGGTGAGTAGGTGACTTTGAGAAGAGTCTTGAATTGATTTTCCGACAAGGTTAACTTGATATTTACTGGTAATGAATTCCAGATTTTGGGGCCCTTTATGTGCATAGAATTTTTACATTGGTTAGTATGGACTCGGGGTATGTCAAATAGTGATCTGTGTCTTGTGTCATGTTCGTGGGACCTATTAAAGTTGTTGAGGAGAATTCTGAGCGCAGGGTTAATATTAGCATGTAGAGTTTTATGTATGTAGAAGGCACATGAATAGGTATGAATATTTTTTATGGTGAGTAGTTTTAAGGTTCTGAATATAGGTGGAGTATGCTGTCTAGAGTGGGAATTTGTTATCATCCTGACTGCAGCCTTTTGCTGGGTTATGAGTGGTCTAAGGTGATTTAATGTTGTTGAGCCCCATGCACAGATTCCATAGGTGAGATAAGGGTAGATAAGAGAATGATATAGTGCAATGAGAGCTGGTTGAGGCACATAATAGCGTATCTTAGATAATATACCTACTGTCCTTGAGATTTTCTTGGAAATTTGTTGTATGTGTGTTTGGAATTTAAGACTACTGTCAAGGTGGATTCCTAGGAATTTTCCCTCTGTGAGCCTTGTGATGGGTGAACCATTTAGCGTTATGTTAAGTGGAACATTTGTAGCTTTGTTTCCAAACTGAATGTAGTAGGTCTTGTCCGTATTGAGAGTAAGCTTATTTGTCATCATCCATGTTGATATTTTCTGTAATTCGGCATTAACTGTGTTGGCTAGTACGACTGGATTTGGGTGAGAGAAGACATATGTTGTGTCATCTGCAAACAAAATGGGTTTGAGTAGTTGTGATGCATTCGGTAGGTCATTTATGTAAATGAGGAATAGGAGTGGCCCCAGGACACTACCTTGAGGACACCGACTGTAATTTGTTGTGTGGAAGAGTTCTCTCCATTTGTGTTCACGTACTGACTTCTGTTGCTAAGGTACGACTTTAGGTAGTTGAGGGGTGCCCCCTAATACCATAGTGCGCTAGTTTTGTGAGCAATAAATCATGGTCGACTGTATCAAATGCTTTGCGTAGGTCTATGAAGATTCCCAGCGGAACCTCTTTCTTCTCAAGTGCGGTGTATATTAACTCTAACATGTGTGTTATAGCATCGTTTGTGCTCTTGTTGGTCCTGAATCCAAATTGACAGGGGTTTAGTACATTGTGTGAGACGAGGTAGGAATAGATCTGTTTATGAATTAATTTTTCAAGATTTTAGAAAGCAGTGGTAAATTTGAGATTGGTCTGTAATTGTTCAAGTCAGTTTGGTCACCTCCTTTGTGGATCGGGTGACCCTAGCTATTTTGAGAATTGATGGGAAGGTTGAAGATTCAATGGATTTATTGAATAATGTGCTATAATTGGTGACAGTACATGTGTAGCTTTTTGTACATAAAGGGTGGTAAGCTGTTTATGTCTCCTGCTTTGTTTTTAAGGGTGTTGATTATGTGTGAGACTTCAATTGAGTTGGTAGGAGCTAGGAATAGTGTATCTGGGTAGGTGTTGGTGAGGTAGTCTGTTGGACGAGTGTTCGAGCTTGGGATCCTACTCGCTAGATTCTTTCCTATGGTGGAGAAGAAAACATTAAGTCTGTTTGCTGTCTCAATTGGTGAGAGTAGGGTTCGTCTGTTTTTGATAATTTGATGGTATTGTTCGTGGATATCTTTTTATTTCCTAGAATTGTAGATAGGGTTTTCCAGGTCTTTTCATATCACCTTTTACGGTCTGGAGTCTGTTCTCATAATACAATTTTTGGACCTTCTTATCAGGCTAGTAAGGATTGATGAGTAGCGTTTGGATTGTTCTCTGGTTATTAGACCCCTTCTATATTGTTTTTCATATTGGTGCCTCTTATTTATGGATTTAAGGATGCTGGGTGTTAGCCAGGGATTGTTAAGTCTCTTAGCTGTGATCTGTTTAGTTTTTTCGGGCAATGTCTGTTATAGAGGTTGTGTTTTTTTAAGAAAGTTCTTGATGCATTCATTAATATCTGAGTGTGTTTCCAATTCGTTAAGCCAGTCAATGTTCGTCATAGCTGATATAAAATTATTAACAGCAGACTCATTATGTAGTCTGAAGGTAACTTTTTGCAATTTCTTGGGGCAGAATGCCTAGGTTAGTTATGAGAAAGGTAGGGTAGTGGTCTGTGGTGTTTTCTGTGATTATGCCTGATTTTTGAGGAGATATTGTGTTAGTCCAGATGTGGTCTAGTAACGAGGTACTATTATCAGAGATTCTTGTAGGTTTTGATATTGTTGGTAGTAATAAGCAGTTGCTCATAGTGTTTGTGAATTCAGTTACCTGCGGGTCTTGGTCATGTAGGAGATTTATGTTGAAATCTCCTGTGAGCAGCAAATGATCTTTGTTAAGGCGTGAATCGATTATCAGGTTTCCTAGTTTTTCACTAAAGTGGCGGATGTTTGACTGTGGTAATCTGTAGATGTTTATCACTGTGAGGGGTTTTTGCAGGTCTTTTGATTTAAATTTAGCTATAATATATTCTCCATGTTCATCCCTTGTACAAGAATTCTCGATACAATCGAGTTGATCTGTATAATATATTGCTGTTCCACCCCCTCGCTGGTCTGTCCTACAGTTGTGAATGGCTGTGTAACCTGGGATGGCATAGATACCTGTAGTATCAGGCTTTAGCCAGGTCTCAGTGAGTGTGATGATTGACATATTGGACTGTAGGGATTGGAGTAGTGCTGTGAGGTCATCATAATGTTTGCTCAACGATCTAACATTGTAATTGAAGATAGTTAAGTTATTGTTGGCTCTGAGTAATGTCTTTGCTTGATCAGCTGTGTAATAGTTACAATTGCTGTTGGAGTCATGTAAGTCATTTAATAATAGGTTGATATCAGGATCAATGCCTGTAATCATATGGATTAATGTGATTCTATAACTAGACTTGGGAACAATAGATTATGATAACTTAATGATATGGTATTAGATTAAAGTCTTACTTGCTAATGGATTAACACAATTATGTGCAAGTGTTTACAGGAATTTTTACAGTGATATAGGATATTTGAAAATGTTAATGATATACTAATTTAACTGTCTAATGATTGGTTAGAACAACTTCAATGACTAGTATTAAATTGGTATGGAAAAATAAATTTTTGATTCAATGTGGCACTGGTTGAAACTTTAGTATATGAAAGGCAATAAGAGGTTAATGAATGCAAAGAGCTATTGAACTAGAAGTTAAAATAGATTTGACTAATATTAAAAAGTAGTTTTGATTAAATTGAAGTTAATAAAGTGACTGAAGTTGGCTAATGGTAAAAGGTATTTATAAGATATAAGTAAATGATTGCACTTATCAGGTAGTTGCTTATAAAGGAAATATTAAGTAAGTCACATATACAATGAGGTAGTTGTTAGAATATATGAATACAATTAAGCAAATAAAGTGACTGAAAGTTGACTAAAGTTGGCTAATGGTAAACAGTATTTATAAAATATAAGTAAATGATTGCACTTATCAGGTAGTTACTTATAAAGGAAATATAAAGTAAGTCATATACACAATGAGGTAGTTGTTTGAATATAAGAGTACAATTAAGTAAATAAAGTGACTGGAATTTGCTTTTGGTAAAAGGTATTTGAAAGTATGAGTAAATAATTGCACTTATTTGGTAATAGCTTATAAGAAAAAATACATCTGTCTTTATTGAGACTATATCAGTTGCTACATTTATATAGTGTATCTTTATGTTTTACACTGCAGGAGAACTTTGTAACATACTCTAAGTATTTATATGTACAGTGGTACCTCGACTTACGTTTTTAATCCGTCAGAGAGGGCATTTCTTAAGACGAAACAAACGTAACACGAATCAATTTTCCCCATAAGAAATAATGGAAATAAATTTAATCCGTCCAAGACTTCCAAAAGTAGTTAAATAAAATATTTTTTAGAACTTTTGGACATTAAATAATACACAATTTAATAAAGAATACATAAATACACATGCAAATATTGTACAATAACATGTCACTTACATTTATTGAAGAGTTGTTGATGTGTGGAGGACGTGAGGAGGGGAGAAGGTGGAGTAGTATGCTAGTGTTTGGAAGAGGAATCCCCTTCCATTAACACTGCAGGTACCAAGTTCTTTTCTGGGGTTACTGGCCTTTTTCTTTGAATGCTACACTCCCTGCATGAATGCTACACTCCCTGCATGAATGCTACACTCCCTGCATGAATGCTACACTCCCTGCATGAATGCTACACTCCCTGCATGAATGCTACACTCCCTGCATGAATGCTACACTCCCTGCATGAATGCTACACTCCCTGCATGAATGCTACACTCCCTGCATGCCTACTACACTCCCTGCATCCTTGCTACACTCCCTGCATCCTTGCTACACTCCCTGCATCTTTGCTACACTCCCTGCATGAATGCTACACTCCCTGCATGCCTACTACACTCCCTGCATCCTTGCTACACTCCCTGCATCCTTGCTACACTCCCTGCATCCCTGCTACACTCCCTGCATCCTTGCTACACTCTTTGCATCCCTGCTACACTCCCTGCATCCCTGCTACACTCCCTGCATCTTTGCTACACTCCCTGCATGCCTGCTACACTCCCTGCATGCCTGCTACACTCCCTGCATCCCTGCTACACTCTCTGCATCTTTGCTACACTCCCTGCATGCCTGCTACACTCCCTGCATAAATGCTACACTCCCTGCATAAATGCTTCACTCCCTGCACATTCTTTACCACAGGCTTAGCACTAGGAGCTTTCCTTGGACCCATGGTAGCTTATTTAGCAGTTGCAAGCACTAAAAACAGTGGAATAATTACAATATACTGGTATGAATGCGTGGGTGTGGGTGGGTGGTCGCTCTCGCTTGTAAACAATAGCACTGACGCTCCCTGGAGTGCGCGCTCAGCTGGGCTCCAAGCGAACAGGTCCGGTACGAAAGGCGTAAGACGAATCAAACAACGGATGTCGCATTCAAATTTCTTACGTTATAAGTAACGGATATCGAATATAACGTAAGGTGATAACAACGTAAGTCGAGGTACCACTGTATGTATTAAAGAGCATGAATTTTACTAAGTTGGATCAGTCTAATAATCCCCATTATAAATAAAAGGTAACAATTTTCTAAAGAACAATTAGAATAGAGCCTGATTTGACGTGTTGTTACAGAAGGGGCCAAAACAGGCTTAGTATTTAGGCCCTTATGATAACAAGTGGGGGCCTGTCTGGGATTTTGATCCGAGGGAAAGGAGAAATGATCATTGATCTGTCTCTTTATTTTCTTTCATAATGTCAGGACCTTCTGAGACACAAGTACACCTTTCTGATAGGGGAGCTAGGTCTCAACTTAATATTTGACAATCTGTACAGAGAAGTCTCTAGAACGGGAAGTTGCTAACTTGTTTTTGACTCCCAGCAATGATGGCTACTGATGTTTGGCTCTCGCTTACCACTCACCCAGAAAACAAGCAACTACGTGGTATAAGGAACTGTCTCTTCCCCATTGCTATCGGTATTAGCGATACCTTTATTGGGCAGAATGAAAAGATTGATTTTAGCAAGTTCTTGGTAAGTGCCTCCCTATACGGTTGGAGCTCTGGGGATTGTTTTGTCTCCCTCTCTGTTGGTGGACATGCCTAGAGCATCCACACGATGGGAGCTAGCATGGTTGTTGCTGTTGTTTTCACCCTTAGTATTAGGACCAAGAACCTTTCAGTCATTTTGAGTCACTGCTGTCCTGGGACGAAGCATATCATTCTAGTTGGTACCATGTGTTGAAAGGTTAAAAGTTAAGGGGTGACATTTTGGAACAGAACCTACTCAGGTTCCTTATTGTTCATTGCAGATTAATGTGGACTTCATTAATCTGTTCTGCAGCCTTGCTGTTGGCATTGTTGGTTCAGCTACTGTTCTAGCTGTTAATGCTTGTGCCTCTGTGCAATTTCTATATATAGAAATCTTTGTAGCTATTGTTCTTATTGTCTGTCTTGCAGACATTGAAGGCTAAGATGAGAAGCAAGACTTGTATTTGTTCAAGCTTTTATGGAAACAGTGTGTGTGGTGTGAGATTATCACCTCTGGTCCTCCTGAACGAGTGTTCAGCGGAGATGAGGAAAAAACTGTAAGGGCTACTCTTGGAGAGAGAGAGAGAGAAGTCAGGGTGACACTACAGTCACGGGTGACATGTTAGTCACGGGTGACACCACATAGAATTCTTCAAAGGAATTTGCCTAAGTAGTAAAGGATGTCGAACTACTGTCACTTGAAGAGACTAACAGGATGTTTACGCCGGGGAAGTCACTGGTTGAGTCGGACTTGTCAGAGGAACTTATGGCAAGCGACATGTGCTTTCTCGTATTGTTTTCCTCGTGTGTGAGCCAGCGATTGTCTTCCTGTCTCTGTTACAGTAGAACGTCATTTAGCACGAGATTATGTTGCACGTTATGGGTATTGCACGATTTAAGTCTTGCGACACATTATCATCTTACACGATGTAAAGATGATATTACACGGTTCGGCAGGAGGGGAAAATTTTTTAGCACACGGTCGCCCGCGGTGGGTTAAACCATTGAGTCAGTGGGGGAGTCCTTGTGCCATCCCCCGCCACCCTCACCCACCCACGCATCCCTCCCAGCATTCAGTTTGGTTCGTACACGTGCAGGACGATAAGTATCGGGAAGCTCGCTGTGTTTATTTACATTCATTTCCTCATTTTCATTGCATTTTTATAAATATACCAAGCAATCATGGCACCCAGTAAGCATACAAGTTTTCCAGCAAGTGACAAGAAAAAGTTTAAGCGTTCAAGTCTAGGAATTTCAAAGAAAATTAAGATATTAGATAAGCTTAAGAGTGGCTCACGTGTGAGGGATATAGTGAGGGCCTATGGCCTTAATGAAGCGTCAGTTCGTACGATTAGAAAGAATGAGGCAAATATACGAGCTTGTGTAATGAATAACCCAAAATGTGACCTCATGAAAAGAATGACACGTAGGTCCCAACAAGTAAATAAAACTGAAAACTTGTTGCTTGAGTTGATCGAACAAAAAACAAAGAAAGGTGCACCACTTAGTTTTCTCTTAATTAGGGAAAAGGCCTTACAGTTGTTTAAAGCAGTGTGTGATAAGGAAGGAAGGCCTGAAAACAAGTGTATGTTTACCACAGGCTGGTTCAAGAACTTTAAGTTGCATAATAAGTTACATAATATTAAGTTTTCTGGTGAAAGTGCTTCAGCTGATCATACAGCAGCAAGTAATTTCCCTGCTGAATTTCAGGAACTTATTTCTGAGGGAGGCTATGAGCCACAGCAAGTTTTTAATGCTGACGAGACAGGTGTTTTCTGGAAGAAAATGCTAACACGAACTTTTATCAGTCAGCAAGAGAAAAGTGCACCGGGCTTCAAGGCAGCGAAGGATCGCTTCACCTTGCTCCTTTGCGGTAATGCATCAGGTGTGGATAATGAGAGGTGTGGATAAAAACACCTTACCAGTAATTTGGAAGTCAAACCAGTCAGCATGGATGACAGAGGAAATATTTATTGACTGGTTTAAGCATCACTTTTTTCCTGAAGTCAAGTTTTTACCTGCACAGCAAGAACCTTGCATTCAAGGCTCTCTTCATTCTTGATAATTCCCATACTCATCCACAAGCTTTGCTGGATGTGACCCCACATATAAAAGTTGTATTTTTACCTCCAAATATAACATCTCTGATACAACCACTGGACCGGGGAGTTATTCAGACATTCAAGTGTAACTACACAAAAAAAATTATAAAAAAACTAGTTGCATCAATGGACTCTGACTCCAACCTGGCAGTACCAAGCTTCTGGAGTAAATTTTACATTGCAGATGCCATTAGATATGCTAGAAGTGCATGGAATGAAGTGACCCAATCAACATTAAATGCAGGCTGGGGAAAGTTATGGCCTTCTGTAGTTAATTCTTTCTCTGGTTTTCCCTTGCTTGAGAGTCAGGTTCAGGAAATTGTTCAGCTGGCAAGGAGATTACCAGGTGATGGTTTTTAAGATATGAATGAAGATGATGTGAATGAACTCTTAGAAGATGCTGATGAAGACAGGAGTCCAGAGGAAATGTTGGCAGAGTTCGATGCACAGATGCAAGGCAGGAGATAACAGAAGAAGATGAAGAAGAACCTGAAGAAAAAGAGTTAACATTGCAGCAGTTACGTGAGCAGTTCCATATTATTGGTAAAGTTGCAGACTTTTTCACTGAAGAGGACCCTGACAAAGCTAGAAGCAGGGCTTTGAAATGGGGTCTAGACCAGCTGATGATGCCTTACCATCAGCTGTATAATGTAATGCAGAATAAAAAAGCTCAGAGATCCATTACAGAATTTATGCACACTGCAATACAACCATCGACTTCAGCACCAGAACCTCTACCATCCACTTCTACCGACAACCAACAAGCATCCACCTCAGCCCAGTAGGGCCACACCATCCATATCCACTCTTCACTACCATCCACAAACATCATTACCCACAATTTAAGGTAAGAAATACTATTATTTCTATTGCATTTGTAGTCTTAAGCAGTAATAGATCATGACAATGCACTACAATTACATATCCACTTCAGCCCAGTAGGGCCACACCATCCATATCCACTCTTCACTACCATCCACAAACATCATTACCGACAATTTAAGGTAAGAAATACTATAATTTCTATTGCATTTGTAGTCTTAAGCAGTAATATATCATGACAATGAACTAAAATTACATATTCGCCTTCAATTTTTGCAAAGATCTGTTGGTCTAAAAAACTGGTTTGGCTTTTGGGGACTCTCAGAAACGTAACCCTATTTTTCCCATAAGTTCTGTTAATTATTTAAGCGAAATTATCTAACACGACTTTTTCAGGAACGTAACTATCGTGCTAAATGACGTTCTACTGTACTGTCTGAGCCGTTGCTCCAGCAACATGTGTTGTGACTCATTTATGAGGACGCTTAGAGAAGCGGTTTTCTTGCCACATTGTCTCGTGCTGCTGCATTTCTTCTGAGTATCTTGCTTGGAACTCCTTCGTCGCCTGGAAGAAGTCATTTTGGAGGTATTCATGTCCAGCAGACGGTCATGAGAGTAGAGACGCGACGGACACTTCAAGAAGAGCCAGATGCTCTTCGTATTTATTTCAAGACGTCGTTGTTCTTCATGCCTGGGTATAGGTTTCACTCCCAGCATTAGTATTTCTTGCATGCTTCCTGACATACTAGCCTCTATATTACAAGCTAGTCCCTGAGCAGAAGTTGGTATACTTCTGACACACTAGCCTCTGTAGTACAAGCTAGTCCCTGAGCAGGAGTCATCATATACTTCTGACACACTAGCCTCTATAGTACAAGCTAGTCCCTGAGCAGGAACCTGCCTATGCCTCCTTACACACTAGCCTCTATATTACAAGCTAGTCCCTGAGCAGAAGTTGGTATACTTCTGACACACTAGCCTCTATATTACAAGCTAGTCCCTGAGCAGGAGTCGGTATATACTTCTGACACACTAGCCTATATTACAAACTAGTCCCTGAGCAGAAGTTGGTGTACTTCTGACACACTAGCCCCTGTTAATAAGCTAGTCCCTGAGCAGAAGTCTGCACTCATCTGACATACTAGCCTGACAAACTAGTCCCTGAGCAGACGTCTGTTTGTTTCCACTAAACTGGTGAGTATTTGAACAGAACTTGATTGACTGTTCTGCAAAGCAAGTAAGTCTGGTGCGGTTGACACTGGTGGAGCAGTGTCATGAGCAGAAGTCAGCACACTTCTGACACACTAGCCTGACAAACTAGTCCCTGAGCAGAGGTCTCCTTGTAATTCCGCCAGATTGGTATATTGGTGAGTCTCTCTGAGCAGAAAATGGCTGTATGCTGCATGTGCGTAAAAGGTTTCAGAATATTGAGGATATGAAGGTGATGCGCGTATGTGTGAAAGGCAACGCTGCCCCCACCTGGGTTCCTCTTCCATTAGCGTTTCGTCATCACCCTCGTCTGTGTCCATCGCTGTGGTAGCATCGTGTTCTTTGTTGCCCTTCAACAGTGTCTGGCCCACAGTCTGTGGCCTGTTTGTATAAAAGGCTCCGGCAGTTGATGGTTAGCCTACTGTTCAAATCACCCTGGCTGTCTCTCGCTGACTTCAGTTTTCACTGATAGTGTTTTGACTGATCTAGTGTTATTTATATGTTCACCGTGTATCTACTAGTGTCAACTTTTAGTGTTGAGCAAGCGGTTGCTGGTTAGAAAATTATTACAGAAAAAAAAAAAACTTCATGAGGTAATGTCTGAGGTGTCGCCACCTCTTGACTTCTTTCCGGTCTCGGAGCAGTGTCGTGAGCTCCCGGTACCGGACCCACTCACTTCTTCAGTGCTCTAGAGGAACGTGCTGGTATTGACTGGGCGATATTATCTGTCTATAAGGCTAGCAAGACTCTCAGCAATGGTAATCCTGAGACTGACGCTCAAGGCTTATGCCGTTTCGGCACTGAGTTGAACAAGATGCGGTGGATAGCGGTCCGTTGTCAGTGTTTCAGCGTTCTACCATTGTTCAAGACTTCCCATGTGTTGAGGCTTAAGAGATGATCACAGATGGATCCACCGTCAGGGTCACAGCGGAAAGATTATTAATCGGACTTCTTGATGTAAAACTGCAGAACTTTATACAAGAATTTGGCGCTCATGGAGTTTAACTCCGACAATGTCGGGAACTGTGTGTGTAGTCGAGGTCCAGGAGCTTGTCTGCTGATGACTGCTTGTGTGATCATCTTAATCTGTTCCCTTACCAAACTTGACTTTGTTGAAGGAGGAGTTGATGTTCATCCGACCTGAAGGGGTCGAGTGACTCCCCCCCTCTACACACACCCACAATTTTTCTGTGTTATGCCTTCAACTTAAATCATATAAGCTGACACTTTTTTGTGTCCTTGACTGTAATTGAGAATTTAAAACTAAAGTTACCAAAGTACTTGATGACTAAAGTTCCATAGAGTAACTTATTGGTCCATTTATATATCTATATACGTATTCTCATGTTTAATGTTTTTTGTATTTCAACAGTTATGAGGTTACATGTTAACTAGACTTTCATGATGTGGAGTGTTGAGCTAAGGTGAAGAGTGTCATGACCACTCTTCAGCTATATACACCTTGAAGCCACTCCAGCTTCTAGAAGGATAGGATTGTGACCTCTTAACAGATGTCTTCCATTATTCTCCATGTACAAAAGCAAGTTATGACTGGCTGCTGTATTGGCAGTGCATGTTCCATCACAACATTAACTTGGAGTTGTATGGAGTCCCCGCACTGTTAACTACGCTGCCCTCATAGGGAGAAGAATTTTTTTTTTTTTTCAACAAGTCGGCCGTCTCCCACCGAGGCAGGGTGACCCAAAAAGAAAGAAAATCCCCAAAAAGAAAATACTTTCATCATCATTCAACACTTTCACCACACTCATACATAATCACTGTCTTTGCAGAGGCGCTCAGATACGACAGCTGAGAATAGTCCCTCCCAGCTGTCACTATCCCAGACACCTCCTTTAAAGTGCAGGCATTGTACTTCCCATTTCCAGGACTCAAGTACAACTAAATCAATTAACTGGTTTCCCTGAATCCCTTCACAAAATGTTACCCTGCTCACACTCCAACAGATCGTCATGTCCCAAAAACCATTCGTCTCCATTCACTCCTATCTAACACGCTCACACATGCTTTCTGGAAGTCCAAGTCCCTCACCAACAAAGCCTCCTTTACCCCCTCCCTCCAACCTTTTCTAGGATGACCCCTACCCCGCCTTCCTTCCCCTACAGATTTATACGCTCTCCAAGTCTTTCTACTTTGATCCATTCTCTCTAAATGACCAAACCACCTCAACAACCCTCTTCAGCCCTCTGACAAATACTTTTAGTAACTCCACACCTTCTGATTTCCACATTCCAAATTTTCTGCATAATATTTACACCACACATTGCCCTTAGACAGGACATCTCCACTGCCTCCAGCCTCCTCCTCGCTGCAGCATTTGCAACCCATGCGTCACACCCTATAAGAGTGTTGGTACCACTATACTTTCGTACATTCCCTTCTTTGCCTCCAGGAATAACATTTTTGTCTCCACAGATACCTCAACGCACCATTCACCTTTTTCCTTCATAAACCCATCCGCTGACACTTCAACTCCCAAATATCTGAAAACGTTTACTTCTTCCATAATCCCTCTCTCCAATGTGATATCCAATTTTTCTTTATTTAAATCGTTTGATACCCTCATCACCTTACTCTTATCTATGTTTACTTTCAACTTTCTACCTTTACACACCTCCCAAACTCGTCCACTAACCTTTGCAACTTTTCTTTAGAATCTCCCATAAGCACAGTATCATCAGCAAAAGTAACTGTGTCAACTCCCATTTGCATTTAATTCCCCATAATTTAATCCCACCCCTCTCCCCAACACCCTAGCATTTACTTCTTTTATAACCCCATCTATAAATATATTAAACAACCATGGTGACATTACACATCCCTGTCTAAGACCTACTTTTACCGGGAAGTAATCTCCCTCTCTCCTACACACCCTAACCTGAGCCACACTATCCTCATAAAAACTCTTTACAGCCTTCAGTAACTTACTACTTATACCATACACTTGCAACATTTGCCACATTGCTCCCCTATCCACTCTATCATATGCCTTTTCTTAATCCATAAATGCAATGAAAACTTCTCTACCTTTATCTAAATACTGTTCACATATATGCTTCACTGTAAACACTTGATCTACACATCCCCTACCCACTCTAAAGCCTCCTTGCTCATCTGCAATCCTACTCTCTGTCTTACCTCTAATTCTTTCAATAATAACCCTGCCATTCACTTTACCTGGTATACTCAGTAAACTTCTTCCCCTATAATTTTTACACTCTCTTTTATCCCCCTTCCCTTTATATAAAGGAACTATACATGCTCTCTGCCAATCCCTAGGTACTTTCCCCTCTTTCATACATTTATTAAACAAAAATACCAACCACTCCAGCACTCTATCCCCCTGCTTTTAACATTTCTGTCATGATCCCGTCAGTTCCAGCTGCTTTACCCCTTTCATTCTACGTAATGCCTCACGCACCTCCCCCACACTCACATCCTGATCTTCTTCACTCCTAAATGATGATGTACCTCCCTGGCCAGTACATGAAATTACCGCCTCCTTTTTCATCGACATTTAAAAAGTTCCTCAAAATATTCCCGCCATCTACCCAATACCTCCAGCTCCCCATCTACTAACTCCCTACTCTGTTTTTAACTGACAAATCCATTCGTTCCCTAGGCTTTCTTACCTTGTTTATCTCACTCCAAAATTTTTCTTGTTTTCAGTAAAATTTCTTGACAGAGCCTCTCCCATTCTATCATCCGCTCTTCTTTTGCACTCTCTCACCACTCTCTTCACCTTTCTTTTACCTCCATATACTCTGCTCTTCTATTAACACTTCTGTTTTGTAAAAACCTCTCATAAGCTACCTTTTTCTCTTTTTTCACACCCTTTACTTCTTCATTCCACCACTCCTCCTCTTTTCCTCCTGCAAGCACCCTCCTATAGCCACAAACTTCTGCCCCACATTCTAATACTGCATTTTTAAAACTATCCCAACTTTCTTCAACCCCTGTCACTACTCATACTTGCACTAGCCCACCTGTCTGCCAATAGTTGCTTATATCTCACCCTAACTTCCTCCTCCCTTAGTTTATACACTTTCACCTCTCTCTTACTTGCTGTTGCCATTTTCTTTTTGTCCCATCTACCTTTTACTCTAACTGTAGCTACAACCAAATAATGATCCGATATATCCGTTGCCCCTCTATAAACATGTACATCCTTAAGCCTACCCATCAACCTTTTATCCACCAATACATAATCCAACAAACTACAGTGGTCCCCCGCCTAACGAGCACCCCGGAAATCGTACAATTATGTAAGTATAATATTGTAAGTGCTTGAGGAAGTGTATTTTTGAGGGTCTGAAATAGACTAACCTACGTGACATTATTTCTTAAGGAAGTAAATTCGTTCGGTAATGGCACTTGAGCAGGCTTCTGGAATGAATTTTGCTCGTTAGGCGGGGGTCCACTGTACTTTCCTTACGTGCTATATCATACCTTGTATATTTATTTATCCTCTTTTTCATAAAATATGTATTACTTATTACCAAACCTCTTTCTACACATAGCTCAATTAATGGTTCCCCATTTACATTTACCCCTGGCACCCCAAATTTACCTACTACTTCCTCCACAACATTTTTACCCACTTTAGCATTAAGATCCACAACCACAATTACTCTCTCACATGATTCAAAACTCCCCACACACTCACTCAACATTTCCCAAAATCTCTCTCTCTCCTCTACACTTCTCTCTTCTCCAGGTGCATAAACACTTACTATAACCTACTTTTCACATCCAACCTTTATTTTACTCCACATAATCTTTGAATTTATACATTTATATTCCCTCTTTACCTGCTATAACTGATTATTCAACATTATTGCCACTCCTTCTTTAGCTCTAACTCTATTTGAAACCCCTGCCCTAATCCCATATATTTCTCCCCACTGAAACTCTCTTACCCCCTTCAGCTTTGTCTCACTTAAAGCCAGGACATCCAGCTTCTTTTCATTCATAACATCTACAATCATCTCTTTCTTATCATTCGCACAACATCCACGCACATTCAAACATCCCACTTTGACGGTTTTCTTCTTTTTCTTTTTAGTAAGCTATACAGGAAAAGGGGTTACTAGCCCATTGTTGCCAGCATTTTAGTTGACTTTTACAACACGCATGGCTTACGGAGGAAAGATTCTTATTCCACTTCCCTATGGATATGAATGGAAAAGCAATAAGAAGAAGAACTATTAAGATAAAATCAAAGAAAACTCAGATGAGTGTGTATACATAAACGTGTACATGTTTTGCGTAGCGTGACCTAAGTGTAAGTAGAAGTAGCAAGACGTACCTGAAATCTTGCATGTTTATGAGACAGAAAAAAAGACACCAGCAATCCTACCATCATGTAAAACAAATACAGGCTTTGTTTTACACTCACTTAGCAGGACGGTAGTACCTCCTTGGGTGGTTGGAGAAGAAATAGTTATCAAAAATGGAGACACAGAACTTTGTCTTTGGCTATATGTTAAATGAGAGTATCTCCTGTGTAATGTGAGATAAATGTTAAATTGGGACATCAAGTAAGAGAAGTTTCTAAATTCATTATCACTGTTATTAGTGCGACCTGTTGTCGTGCGGGTGGGGTGTTGCGGACCTCGAACTAATCTATTTATTTAAACAGACCGTATATTTTATTATCATAATTGTATATTTGAGATATTTCCGTTTTAGCTAAAACGAAAATGTCTTACTTTTACTATTATTTGATTTAGCTACAGAAGTACCTCGGTTAACGATGGTCCCCAAACTCACCCTTTTATGTAAGTTTATTTTTTAAATGTTTTTGTAAGTGTATTTTTGGGGGTCTAAAAGGACTATTCTATTTTACATTATTCCTTATGGGGATAAATTCGTTTGGTAATGGCACTTGAACAGCATTCTGGAACGAAAAATATCGTTAACCCTATGACTGTCGCAACCCTCAATCCTGAGTGCCATTCTGTTGTCGCAAAATATTAAAAAAAAATTCTTATCAAAATGTTAAGATTATTTTTCTGATTGTTTTTATCCTAAAAACAGATTTTGCCATCAATACTTACCGAGATATGGAGGTGTAAAGTTGGCAGAAAATGATCTGCGTACGGCAACAGCGGCAACTGCCGCTCACTTGGTAAACATTTGTTTACTTCCATTCATAGATTTCTTGTTTTTTTCACTATTTTCTTTTTTAACGTAACTTATGTGGTCTGTTAGACAAGGTAAGGTGCAATGTTTATATATACACTCGTATGCAACACTGTACTAGTATAAAACATTAGTATCTTTATATTGTTTACAAAACTTGTTTACACAAACAAATAATAAAAAAATGTTCATTACTATTGTTCTATAATATATATACATATGTACACTCACTGAACACTTTCCTAGAACTCCTGCAGCTTGTAGAACTCTTTGAAACATGGGTATATGCACAGTGGTACTTTACACTCCTCACACATAAAACGAGTGTGTCTGCATTTTGGTGGGCGTTTTGTGAAATGTTTACAGACAAAACACCTCTTCTGAGCATTTTTTCTTGAGAGTAGTAGGAGGCAGTAGTATGGGATAGTGATCACCAGGCCTCATACGAGAGGGCATGTGTTGATAATTTCATGGCGCTGGTCTATTGCAGGTGTTGTTCCTTGGTACTTGAATATTATTTGTCTGATGACTGACAAACAAAATTCACCATATTTGGGCTTGTTGTTGGTCTTCAACTTGTAAATGTTATAAGCATTCAGCATGGAAATGTCAAGAAGATGGAAAAAGAGTTTTATGTACCACTTATAACTCTTGCAGACACAATCAGCAAATCCAATCTGCATGTCACATTTGTCCACTAAGCGCATATTGAGGTTGTAGTCCATCACAGCTGCAGGCTTTAGAATGGGTTCATTGGTCTCTCTATTCTGCTTGCCAGTGTCTACCATTTCATGTCTGTGAACTGATGTCAACAATGTGACATCATGTTTGTCTTGCCATCGAAATGCCATGATGTCATTGACAGCAAACACCTGCACTTCACCTCTACAAGTGCCGCGTCGAACCTAGGCATATGTTTACGATTTGCACGCACTGTGCCACACACGTCTGTCATGTTCACTCGCAAGAAATCACTGAGTAAAGGGCTTGTGTACCAGTTATCAGTATATAATATATGTCCCTTACCAAGATATAGTTCCATCATTGTTCTAACCACATCACCAGAGATACCCAATAACTTCCTGGTATCTTGCAATGTATTACTGCCAGTGTAACAATTATATCCAAAACCAGACCACTTTTGCAATCACACAGTACAAATAACTTTATACCAAAGCGTTTCCTCTTGCTTGGTATATACTGCTTGAATGACAGTCTGCCTTTGAACAAAATCAAAGACTCATCAATAACAAGCTTCCTGAAGGGATAAAAAAACATACAGCACTTTTTTTTTTCATGTACATAAACACATTCCTGATCTTATATAACCTGTTGTTTCTGTCAGGCCTGGTTTTGTCAGAGAAGTGAAGCATACGCACAGTATCAAAAAACGATTCACTGGTATAATATCACTAAAACCTGGGGTTGAAATCAGGCATTCTGTTGACCAGTATTGTTGACATTTTATAAACATGTGGCATAAGCATTATTGTGGCAAAGAAAAAAAGTACATCTCTGCCTCGTTGTGTCCTTCCATGGTTGTAGCCATGACCTTTGTGAAAGTATTGTGTTTGCCATGGTGTACTCATAGTATGTGTTGTTTTCCCCTGACAATAATGTCCATCAGGGGTTCATCAAGAATAACTGAAAGCATTCTAGGTCATGCATTGTTCCCAAGTGTACACGATGGCCGTATTCCACTTTGTGCTTCATCAAAGTCATGGGGATTGGGAACAAAATTGTCACCTTGCTGCCAATCCCGATGCGGTCTGCTGGTGGATACTGAATATTGACAGGTGGTTGTGGTTGTGCTGGTTGTGGTTGTGCAGGTTGTGGCTGTGCAGGTTGTGGTTGTGCATGTTGTGGGAGTGTGGGGGTGGTTGGGGTGGTTGTTGGTGTGCTGGGGCAACGTGGCCCGCTCCTGGTGCCACATGACTCGTCCACCACCAACACCACCACCACTACCACCTGCTACCCCATGCACATTACGCAAAACTATTGTCACAATATCATCATCTTTACTATCAATTGTGGTGTAGGGCCAAGGTTACTCCGAGATTTACTCCTTTCCTTGGAATAGCATATGGCACACTACCAGAACGCATGTTGCGCGTTTCATACTGCCGTTTCACTGGAGAATACTCTCCTCACTGTCACCACTAAACTGCTTTCAATAATTTTGGGAAATCACTGTCATCACACTTACACTGCTCATCAGAGTCATGTACACGGTGTAGTTTCCTTTTCTCCTGGTACAGGTGAACGTGAATGAGACGGCCCAGCACCAGATGTGGAAGGCTGGGGTCATCTGGGTTTTCATCACTAATTATGTTATCCTGGGCACTGCTTTGTTAATATCCTGAAAACCATGGAATTAAATTCACTGGCACTTCCATCACTGTTTGAACATCACTTGGAAGAGAAGGCCCCAATTGACGGGGAGTGAGGTACTTCTTACAGCGAGGATGGTAAAAAATGACTACAAACATGGCTCTCCCAAATCCCACTGGGCCCCCGATTTTATTTAACTGCACCCACCACCACGCAGACCCATTCTCTCACATGTAGGCCTACTAGCTTTCCCGCTTCATTTAAAGCCGCTAGAATTTAGGCGTGAATCCCAAACAGTGGCTCGTAAGACGATATATACGACCGAAACAGTCAAAGGGTTAACCGAGGAAAACTGTATGTCTTAGGTAGGATGTTACCTTGTAATTTTATGTTGGCAATGCTAGTCCATTTTACTGTGCTGTTCATGTAGTGGAGACCACTAGTTGGAGTGCCGGTTGCCTGTTTAGGTACTGGCGGCCCCCCCAAAAATCACGTGACCTACATGACGTCAGTTTCCCAAACATTGGTACTCGCAGTAGGTTCACACACCCCTCCTGGTTAGGAGTAGATTCTCACTCTCTTAATGATCCTCATGACTTGATCCAAGCTCTCAGCCTTAATAAAATTCCCTACTCAAGGAATTTACTTAAGTCTTTATTGAGACTATATAGTTGCTATATTTATATAGTGTATCTTTATGTTTTACACTGCAAGAGAACTTTGTAACATACTCTAAGTATTTATATGTATGTTTTAACCCTTTCAGGGTCCAAGGCCATTTTTGGAAGGGGTGCACCAGTGTCCAAGAATTTAAAAAAAAAAAATTCTTATTTTTTCTTATGAAATGGTAGAGAATCTTTTTCTGAAGGTAATAAAACAAAAGTACGAAATTCGATTGAAAATTGACGAAATTATGCTCTTGCGAATTTTGATGCATCAGCAATATTTACGCATCGGTGATTTTGCCAACTTTGACTCTCATTTTAGGTCAATTAAATTATTCCAGTCGACCAAATTCTTTGCTGTTTCACTAGTATTACCTATATTCTATCGATTGAGCACAAGAAATCGCCCAGTCAACTTTTCAACTACAAAAAATAAAGTGATTGGAAATTGGTAATTTAGCCAATTTAACTCAAAGTTCAAAATATTCTAATTTCAAAATAAAGTGGAGAATAAACAATGCAGGCATTCCTGGATCTAAACTAACATTTCCTCTGTTCATTAGTTATGTTTTCAGTCTTTACAAGTGAATACCATTTTGATTTTTATTCACATAATGAATTTTTATTCAAACCAAAAAATGGAAGATTTACTGTTATGCAATATTGTAATAATTGTACAAATAATATCACCACATTTGTGAACGTATATTAGACCCACCAGCTGGCGCGTATTAGACGTGTGAGGTCATTTGTTTACTCCTGAACATTGGCAAAATTTAACATTTCCACTACTTTGAGCTCAGTTTCAAGCCATTTCCATTACAAAACCAATCAAAATCATTTCTATATCTGTAAAATATCTTCCATTCTATCAAATGAGATCAAGAAATCTCAAATACAACTATAAAAGTACATGAAAAAACACTGCAAATTCGCTGTTTTAATCGAAAAATTACGGTTTCAGTTTTTCTCAGGGGCACTGTGTGCTGCAGGATTTGTTTTATGTGGTGCACACTTACCACAAGATGTATTCTCTCATTCGGCCCAAATTTACCGCCCAGCTTATCCGAGTGAGCTGAGCTCATGACGTAGAACTAGGCACGAACCCGAAAGGGTTAAAGAGCATGAATTTTACTAAGTTGGATGTCTTTAAACCCCATTATAAATAAAAGGTGACAATTTTCTAAAGAACAAAGAATAGAGCCTGAGTTGACAGTTGTTACAGAAGGGGCCAAAACAGGCTTAGTATTGGCCCTGATCGTAACATGAAGTCGATAATTTGGGAAAAGGCAAGGCAGTTGCATGACGATCTCATAAAGAAAATGCCTGCAACGAGTGCTGATGTTGGTTAATTTAAGGCAAACAAAGGCTGGTTCGAAAAATTCAAGAAGCGAAGTGGCATACAAGTGTTGTAAGGCATGGTGAGGGAGCCAGTTCAGACAAACAGGGCTGAAAAATTTGTGCGGGAATTCAAAGACTGTGTAGAGGCTGAAAATTCCAACCCCAACAAGTGTTCAATTTTGACAAAACAGGCCTGTTTTGGAAAAAAAATGCCAAAGAGGACCTACATCACGCAGGAGGAAAAAAGGGACCGCCAGGACACAAAACCTATGAAAGACAGGCTAGCTCCTTGTTGTTTTGGTAATGGTGGGGATTTCAAAGTGAAGCCTTTACTGATATATCACTCTGAAAATTCCAGAGTGTTCAAGAAAACAGTGTCATCAAGAGTAAATTGTGTGTGATGTGGAAGGCTAACAGTAAGGCATGGGTCACAAGGGAAATTTTCCTGCAAGGTTTAATGAAATGTTTGGGCTGAGTGTGAAGAAATACCTCCCGATAATAAATTGCCACCCAATTCCTCCTGTTGGACAATGCTCCGCTCATCCTCCAGACTTGGAAGAAATTGTCAAGGGGAAATTGTTTTTTTAAAAGTGAAGTTCTTCCCTCCTAACACCCTCCTCCATCCAGCCCATGGACCAGCAGATCATTGCA
>WNWK01028383.1:0-25437 GCA_009830355.1 Cherax destructor | reverse complement strand
GGAGGTTGATTAATACATTGTTTATTTGTGAATTGCACGTGTGGGGAGCTCGCATATCGTACAACCTGAAACGTGTAATCCATCTCATTAGTTACGCACACAATAAAATTTGGAGGTCAATTAATAGTCTTGAGAGTAAGAAACAAGATTCACAATCAGACCAACAACAATTGACACTGTCAAAGAAAAAAAAATCACTCTGGGAATAAGAACCTTATTGTAGACGATTTGCTCATTAACCCTTTCGGGGTTATGGTCGTACAAGTACGTTTTATGCACTGTGGTTATTGACGTATACTAGTAGCCGCCTAAATTCTAGCCCTCAAATCAAGCAGAAACAGGCTGTTAGGCCTAGATGTGATAGAATGGGTCTGTGCGGTCAATGTGCGCAGTATAAAAAAATTCCTGCACCACACAGTGCATAATGAGGGAAAAAAAACTCTGACCGTGTTTTTGGTTTAAAACAGCGACTATTTTCGTATGGTATTTATTGTTGTATTCTCGTTTTCTTGGTCTCATTTGATAGAATGGAAGATATATTACAGAAATAGAGATGATTTTGATTGGTTTGACAATAACAAGTACCTTGAAATTGAGCTCAAAGTAGCGAAAATGTTCGATTTTTGACGATGTTCAAGAGTAAACAAATCACACCATGCGTCCAATACACAACAACTGGCGAGTCTAATATTCATGCACAAGTGCTCTGATAATATTTATACCATTTTTACAATGATGCAGTTGTATACATAACAATAAATCTTCTATTTTTGTGAGAATAAAAATTCAAAATGGAAAGCAAAAGTAATGTAAGAGGGGCCTGGAGACGTGACTAATGAACAGAGAAGATGTTATTTTAGTGCCAGGAATGTCTGTCTTGTTTATTATGGATCCTATTTTGAAATTGGCATCGTTTGAAATTTGTGTGAAATTGGCCAAATTGCCATTTTCTGACCACTATTTTGGGTAGTTGAAATTGGTAAATAGGCGGTTTCTTGTACTCAATCGATAGAAGAAATGGAGTTCTAGCGAAATAGCTATAATTTTAGTAGACTGAAACATTGGAATGTGCCGAAAATAGGGCTCAAAGTGGGCGAAATCGCGTATGCGTAAGTGTCATGGCTACCGCTAACTTCGCGAAAGCATAATTCCGTTAGTTTTCGATCAAATTTCATAATTTTTGTGGCGTTATGATTGGAAAAAGATTCTCTATCATTCCTTAAGAAAAAATAATTTTTTTTTTTTTTAAATTCGTGGACCCTGAGAACGAGTTTCAGAGACCCCCCTTGGACCCCCAAAGGGTTAAGAGTTTTCTTAACCCTTAAACTGTCCACACGTAGATATACGTTCACTCGCGAAAGTGACCGAACGTATATCTACGTTTTATTACATTCGTTCAAATTTAGCGCAATAGGCCTGAGTCGCCTAGACATGAGAGAATGGGTCTGCGCCCTCAGTGTGCGCAGTATGAAAAAATCGGGACGCCAGGGTACCGCATGGTAGCCCCAGTTAGTTTCAGCTCCATCTTGGGTCAACATCATGGCACACCCCCGTGATTCACTCACGCCGCGTCGTATTAGCACTCTACTATTCTCGGAAAGTGATAGAGAACGCGAGCTTAGTGGATTTGACAGTGATATAGCCACTAATAATCAAGGAAGTAGTGAAACTATTGATGACAACCCAGATGACCCTCAGCCCATCACCTCTGGGGTGGCCAGTGTGGCCATACCAGACCCTCAGCCCCCAACATCTGGTGTGGCCAGTGTGGCCACAGACCCTCAGCCCAGCACCTCTGGGGTTGCTAGTGTTACTACCCAAAGGCAGCTCCACAAGAGAAATTATCATTTTCCATGTGTTATGATAGTGACGATAGTGAAGGTGATATAAGTGACGATGATGAAATCGATTTTATGCCCATAGACGATTCGTCGAGTGACAGTGATTATCATTATTCCCCAGTGAAAGCGTACTTATGGGCGTCATTACCTACGTTCAGGCAGTGTGCCATATGCAGTCAGAGGCAAGGGTCGTGGCAGTTCACGATCCAAACCCCAGCCACTGATAGTGAAAGTGATAATGAAGGAGAGTATGCTGGGATGGAGGAAGAGGTGGTGGGTGGCATGGTGCCTGGACCTCGTGGCGCGGTGTGTGGACAGACAAAGGACCACGAGGCACCCTCTCAATCATGTGCTGGCCCCACTCCCGTCACTCCTGCTCCCCACGTCCCATGCCACAGGTCCACCCTGCACCATCTGATCGTGAATGGAAGTGGACTGAACATACACCATTCGTGCCACATCCTTTCAATTTTGATGGCAGTGGAAGTGGCATCATGCCACACTGTCCCATCACAAATGAGTCTACAGAGTTAGACTATTTTCAACTATACTTTGATGAGCCAATAATGAACCTGATTGTTACTCAGACCAACCTGTACTACCAGTATACAATGGACCATGCAGATTTTTCAGAATCGTCACGGCTGCGCAGGTGGAAAGATACAACTGTGGCTGAAATGTATTTATTCCTTGGCACTGTCATGCTTATGCCACACACATATAAGAACAATATAGCAAACTACTGGTCCACAGACCACTTCATTAGCACTCCAGTCTTCCGTGACCTCCTTCCCTGCAACAGATTCCTTCTGTTGCTGAGAATGTTGCACTTCTCAGATAGGAATACACCAAACCGAAATGACCTCCTCTACAAAATCCGGGAATTGTTTATGTATCTCAAGCAAAAATTCAGTGCCTACTTTTATCCATTCAAGAACATTGTTGTTGACGAGTCCTTGATTCTGTTCAGGGACGACTGTCATTCAAACAATATATACCAAGCAAACGTAATCGCTTTGGTAAAAAACTGTTTGTTATGTGTGACTGTGAGACTGGTCTTGTGTTGGATGTCATTATCTACACAGGTAAAAATACCCTTGATGATGCCAGGCGCATGTTGGGCATTTCTGGTGATGTTGTTCGCAAGATGATGCAGCCATACCTTGGCAAGGGCCATACATTGTTCACAGACAACTGGTACACAAGCCCTATGCTTGCTGATTTCCTACGTGTGAACCATACTGATATATGTGGAACAGTGAGAAGAAATAGAAAACACATGCCAAAGTTCACTGGAGGAAGTGTAGTGCAGGCATTTCATGCCAATGACATCATGGCACTGTCATGGCATGACAAAAGGGACGTGACATTGCTGTCAACCATCCACAGAAACGAGATGGTACAAACAGACAGAATGAGCAAGCTCAACAATCAACCTATTGAAAAGCCAGCTGTTGTCATCGACTATACAAACAATATGCGACTAGTCGACAAGTGTGACATGATGATAGGCTTTGTTGACTGTGTGCGTAGGAGTCGCAAGTGGTATATAAAAGTGTTTTCCACCTTGTGGACATTGCAATGCTCAATGCCTTCAACATGTATGAAATAAAGACTGGGAAGCGACAACGATATGCAGAATTCACCCTAAATGTCATCAAGCAGATAGGGAGAAAGTATGGTACCACACCTATACCTGCCACTCCACAGTGACCTGTCACCCCACAACAGCGACCTGTCACTCCACAACCAGAGGGGGAAGTGCCCAACCGAATAATCCCTAACTGTCACTGCCTAATACCATTACCATCTACTCCAAAGAAGAAGTACTCTCAGAAAAGTGTGTTGTGTGTGCTTACAGTACACAGCGACCCCAAGTGCGAAAAGACACACGATACATGTGTCAGCAATGTGGAGTGGCACTCTGTATGAATCCATGCTTCTTCGAGTATCATACAGTGGTGGACTTCTAGAAACATAAATAGGACCTGTAAATACCTTGTATATATATGTAAACAATAGTAAGTGATTGAACCAGGTGTACAAATTTATTTATCAGTGTGAACATGTGTGTTTGTGACAGTATGATTACTAATTCAGTAACAAACATTTGTGTCTAAACAAGAATTGGCAATGAAATGAATAGATCTGCATCAAAACATTATTATCATAGCATGAAAACAACAGAAAATGGAAAAAAACGATAAATGTTTCTTGCTTCTGCAAGCGGCAGTGCTCCATGTTGCCGACACCACATCATTTAGCACCAACTTCGCGGGCTTATATCTCGGTAAGTACTGGCCCTAAAATGTTTTTTTTAGCCTATCCTATTTATAAAAATGTGCTCTTCATTTTTAGAAAAAAAAAAAAAAAAGATTTTTTTTTTCTCAAAATATTCGGTCATTTTCGCGAGTGAACGTATATCTATGTGTGGACAGTTTAAGGGTTAAAGCTGACAGAAATAGGCAAGTGGCCTGTGTATCTGTCTCAAATTTGAAGAAACTTTTGAAAGTAAAATGTTATCTACAACAAATTTTTTTTTTTCAATAAAGTATTTTTTCTCAATAATATGGTCATTTACTATTAATAGTGACTTTGGCAAGATAAATGAATACTACCATCAAACAGTGAATATAGACAAATGGCATACAGTACTGCATTCACTTAGAGATAAAGGTATAACTTACATAACGGTGCCATCTTCTGATGCAGACAGAAATACATTCGGTAAAGTTGGGATTGTGGCAATTCTCTTGACACGTTCTCGGTGACAAGTGCATATCTGAGTTACTTCTCCAGTGTCCACTTCACGTACCTCAATGCGACCATCAGCTGCGCCCGATATAATTATTCTGTCTCCACTCTGAGGTACAAACTGAAAAAATTGGGTGTATTGGCAGTTTATTTTATGAAAAAAGTATTGAATTATAACAACATTAATTTAATATAGTAAACCCTGTACATAACTAGTAGGAAACTGAAATTACACTTCATTGGAGATCTTTTGGAAGAAAATAGGTATGCAGATTCAAAGAGCCTAGAGTGAGGTACATTTCTACAACCGTTAGTAAACTGAAATACTTTATTTGGGATCTTTTGGATTAAAATAGGTTGATTCCAGAGAACCTGGAGTGAGATGGATATTTCAGAGCATGATTTTCAGGCTAATGTGAAGCAAAAATGTACCTGATTTTATCATAGTGGCCTCCAAAATAAGGTAGTACAGGTAACAACTATTTGAATAAAATAATATTAATGTAAATTAAAGGAGGACACACGAGTATAATTTAATTTTTGTAGCTATAAACAGGTAATCGCATACTGAAAGATTTAAGTTTCTCAACACTGGATACTTAAGGCTTAAAGAAGATATAAATCCCAACACAGAAAATACAGAATTTAGATGGTCTGCCATGCTGAGATGAAAACCGACGAACTCATCAGTGAATAAAAATTGTGTTTTCTACACAAAAATGTTCATCAGTCTTTAAAATGAGAGAAGTTTGATCAAAATTGTATAGGTTGGTTACCGAGATATTGTTGCAAATGGCTGTACGCGATTTCTAAAGTGACATTTGGTGAATTTGTCATTTTTTACTTCTCAGTGCCTCAGTTGATAAAGTAGATAAGAGACAATGAAAGCAGTGAGTCCAGGAGGCAAGGATAATGGCAACTTGAAAAGGGTAGGGAAAAAATAAGGGAACAAGTGGAAACTAAAGGGATGAGACCAGGATGAGAAAGCACAAATGGTTAGTAAACAGTTTAGCGAACCAAAGTGATATAATAAAAGAAATACTTTTGCAAAGAGGGTCAAGACCATGTGATATTCTTAGAAAAGAAGTAGGGCATCCAAGACCTGGAGCTGAAGCCCCACAAGAGAATACATATACAGTATAGGAAAGGAAAGTAAGAGGAAAAATAAGGACCAAAATGAGAAAGGGCAAAAGATAAAAGGGCAGAGTAGCAGGCAAGATAATAGAAACAAGGAGAAAAAGGGGAAAGAAAGCAATTGTACACCAAATCCTCTAACAAATTTGCCACTTATGGTAATACTGTGCTGTAATACCTTTAACAACATTGAGCCACTTTACCTTAACAGAAAAAATATTACCCCTATGACCAGTAGCTAATTTCTTCAACTGCTTTTGTCGATAAACATCCCAAAGTGTAACATCATAGTCATCGGACCCAGACAGCAATAAGCTAAAAAGAAACAAAAATTTATTAACAATGAGTGATGTCGGCTCAAATTACACATTTCATAAAAATTTGAAGGACTAGTATATACATCATAAAAAAGGGGAAGAAATTATTGTCTTTAATTTTTTTTTGAGGGTTCTAAAGTCATCAGTAATTGTGACAGATTACTGGTAATGTATGGCCATCTGTATGCCCTATAGGTCACCTACTTTTAACTATTAATACCACAGAGTTTTTTCAAAAATTCATGCTACTTTTTGAATTATACATTATATACTTACCTGTACTGTACTGCATTCCTAGTCACTTCTAAATTGAGCTATAAAGTCACTTACAATACTGAGTACATTAGAGGTTCTGTAACTATTTATTTACAAAATACATATATTCTAATCCTAGGTAGTAAGTTGGTAGACAGCAACCGCCCAGGGAGATACTACCGTCCTGCCAAGTGAGTGTAAAACAAAAGCCTGTAATTGTTTTACATGATTGTAGGATTGCTGGTGTCTTTTTTCTGTCTCATATACATGGAAGATTTCAGGTACGTCTTGCTACTTCTATTTACATTTAGGTCACACTACACATGCATATACAGTGGTACCTCGAGTTACGAGCTTAATTCGTTTCAGAAGGCTGTTTGAGTGCCAATACCAAACGAATTTGTTCCCATAAGGAATAATGTAAATTAGATTAGTCTGTTTCAGACCCCCAAAATTACACTTACAAAAGCACTTACAGAAATACACTTACATAACTGTTCGAGTTGGGAGCTGCTCGTAAGTCGAGGTACCACTGTATACTACAGTGGTACCTCGAGTTACTAGCAAAATTCGTTCCAGACGGCTATTCAAATGCCGATACCGAAGGAATTTTTTACCATAAGAAATAATGAAAATTAGATTAATCCATTTCAGACCCCCAAAAATACACTTACATAATTGTTTGAGTTGGGAGCTGCTCGTAAGTAGAGGTACCACTGTATATATACACACAGCTCTGGGTTTTCTTTATTTTCTTACTAGTTCTTGGTATTATTTATTTCCTCTTATATCCATGGGGAAGTGGAACAGAATTCTTCCTCCATAAGCCATGTGTGTTGTAAGAGGCGACTAAAATGCCGGGAGAAAGTGGCTAGTAACCCCTTCTCCTGTATACATAACTAAAGTTTGAGAAAATTTTGTTTTCTTTTTGGGTCACCCTGCCTTGTAGGATACGGCCGGTTTGTTGAAAGAAGAAGAAAGATATATTCTAGTATACCTTTCTGCCAGATAGTGGAATATGTTTCCACAAATATTGTACTGTATGTAATTCAAAATCTTTATATAGCTTTTTTTTTTTTTTCAACATGTCGGCCATCTCCCACCGAGGCAAGGTGACCCAAAAAATAAAGAAACACTTTCACCATCATTCACACATAATCACTGTCTTTGCAGAGGTGCCCAGATACGACAGTTTAGATGTCACTCCAAACAGCCAATATCCCAAACCTTTCCTTTAAAGTGCAGGCATTGTACCTCCCACCTCCAAGACTCAAGTCTGGCTAACCGGTTTCCCTGAATCCCTTAACAAAATATTACCCTGGTCACACTCCAACAGCTCGTCAGGTCCTAAAAAACATTCATCTTCATTCACTCCTAACATGCTCACACATACCTGGTAGTAAAGATAATATAAACAGAATAAAGATCATTATACCTCCAGTTGCAACAAAATGAAAAAGTACAACTTGGCTATATACAAACTTTCTTACTATATAACTTTAGCCACTTAAATTTTGCATATGTCTGTGGGGCAGCCAAAAGATAGAAATCACTCAAAATACATCCAAGATTATCATACTCTGATCTTACCTGCCTTCCGTATTAAATTCAATGCAGTTTACACATCCTCTGTGACATTCCAACTCTTTTACAACTCCAAGTCGACCTACCAGTGAGAGAGTCATCTGGTTGTGCCTTGAAAAACTCTGCCAACTGATATCCTAGAAAGAAAGAAGATATATTATGTATTTTATATTTACACTTCATAAATACAATCTACTTAGAAAAAATTATTTTGTTCTTTCAATCAATTTTTATACCTATCTAAATCTAAAGTCCCTTCCTTTCAATTTATTTTAACTTCTTTCCATTCAACTTGTACACATAGTCAAATTATTATAGTCATGGAAAGTGAAAATCCCCTAAGGCAGGGCTACTCAATTGGCGGCCCACGGTCCGAATCCAGACCTTCCGAGTGTTCTAGTTGGACCATGGGCTTCAGGAGAAAGCTTAGTTAAATAACAGCTGTTACCATGTTCAGGATCAGGTGGTACACAAGAGCGGGATTAATAGATTATTCTATCTGAATGGAATGTATACACTGAATGGAATACAGTATTCTAGTATAGCTAAATAGCGATATTTTCTTCCAGGTGATGAGGATAACAAAAAAATTAGATAATGGAAGATTGGATATCAGATTGGAGGGAGAGAGTATGGAGGAGGTGAATGTGTTCAGATATTTGGGAGTGGATGTGTCAGCAGATGGGTATATGAAGGATGAGGTGAATCATAGAATTAATGAGGGGAAAAAGGTGAGTGGTGCACTGAGGAGCTTGTGGAGACAGAGAACTTTATCCATGACAGCAAAGAGGGGAATGTATGAGAGTATAGTTATACCAACACTCTTGTATGGGTGTGAGACATGGGTTGTGAATGTTGCAACAAGGAGAAGGCTGGAGGCAGTGGAGATGTCGTGTCTGAGGGCAATGTGTGGTGTGAATATAATGCAGAGAATCCATAGTTTGGAGATTAGGTGGTGTGGGATTACCAAAACTATTATCCAGAGAGCTGAGGAGGGGTTGTTGAGATGGTTTGGACATATAGAAAGAATGGAGCAAAATAGAATGATGTCGAGAGTGTATAAATCTGTAGTGGAGGGAAAGCAGGGTAGGGGTCGGCCTAGAAAAGGTTGGAGGGAGGGGGTAAAGGTTTTGTATGCGAGGGGCTTGGACTTCCAGCAAGAGTGCGTGAGCGTGTTAGATAGGAGCGAATGGAGACAAATGGTTTTTAGGACTTGACGTGCTGTTGGAGTGTAGGCAAGGTAACATTTGTGAAGGGTTTCAGGGAAACCGGCAGGCCGGACTTGATTCCTGGAGATGGGAAGTACAGTGCCGACACTCTGAAGGAGGGGTGTTAATGTTGCAGTTTTGTAGCTGTAGTGTAAGCATGCCTCTGGCAAGACAGTGATGGAGTGAATGATGATGAAAGTTTTTCTTTGTCGGGCCACCCTACCTTGGTGGGGAAACGGCCGATGTGTTAATAAAAAATAAAAAAATTATCACTTGTGCAATGAAGTTAACTTTTTGGTATTTTGGAAAAAGAGTTTGGCCGCATATGGGCCTGGTGCAACTTTGCTTTTGTGCAAGGTATGATTTTGGGTTTTCTCATTTTCTTTTTAGCAAGTTTGATTTTAATATGTTGTGCCCACCTCTTTTATGAATAAGTACGTTGGTGGGGTATTTAATATTGAATTGTGTTGTGATCAAATTCTTCACATCAATGTTTAATCAAATTGGTTAAAAATTTTCCTTATTCTGGTTGTTCCTAATTTATGTGGAGTGGATATAAAACATGTTTTATTTTAATAAATACAGATAAATTTCAGTAATAAATACATTTCATAATACAGAGGACAACTGGTTCACCAAGCTTGTGTTTATAGTAATTTGATTGATACGTATTTTCATATTATGCTATTATTTTAGTCTAAATATGACTTCTAGTTTATAGGTTTTTTAATGCTCCAGATATTTATTTCCATATCAAATTATTTGTTTTACTAAACTAGTCATATCTTTTTAACCCGTTAACTGTCCAAACTTATACAGTCAACCCTCCGTTTTCGTGCATAATCCGTTCCTGAGGGATGCACTAAAACTGAAACCATTTTCCTCATAAGAAATAATGGAAATTCAATTAATCCATTTCAGACACCCAGGAGTATTAACAAAAAAAAAAATTTTAAAGATTAAATATAGATTTACATACAGAAAAGAATGACAAATGAATATAAAGCACTAATAACATGTATAAATGAACATTTAACATCACACTTACCTTTATTGGCGACTCTCGTTGGTGTATGGAAGATGGAGAGGAGAGAGGGAGGCGAGTTTAGTGTTGGGAGGCAGGACAAAATGCTTTAATTTGACACTAATATCAGCTCTACAGCTTATTTATCTATCACAATTCATCTAATATGACATAATAAACAATATTAATAACATAGAAACATGATATATACTCTAGAATGAATAAAATATGTCATTATGTATGAGAAAACTGGCGATAGTATTGTTGGGTATAAGGGCCACTGCTGGTGGTGGTCGGTGGCAGCAGCAGCAGACTGCCACCAGCTCTAATAATAATAATAATAATACTTTATTGAGACATGGTACAATGATACATGGTTGGGTAGACAAGATACATAGTTATTGATGAGATATACATGCCAAAAGCCCCTAATATGCTGTGCATTGCAGGCCTTCTTAGGACTACTTAATTATAGACTACATGGTAAAAAGTTATGGTTGATAATTTATAAAATAAGTATAATTGCGTATCTAAGTTATAAAGTTTGATTATAAGTTGAACATATCAATTAGTTGCAGCAATGCAACTAATTGAGTGAGATAACAATTTAAAACATATCAATTAATTGCAGCAATGCAACTAATTGAGTGAGATAACAATTTAAAACAATTAATTGCATTGCAGTTACAGTTTACGTGGTCATTATAATGTAAATGTTATGGAAATAGTTAGCTTAGTATGTATTATTCCTAACAGGTTTTTACATTTAAGTGATTAGTCAGGTTTTTACAGTAAGTGATTTTTCTACTTTGTTGAGAATGTTTGATATTGAGCACTTAGGTTTGGGTGAGAAGGTGGTTTTTTAGCATCGTTTTGAATTGGGGTAAAGGCAGGGTTTCTTTGGCTATGACAGGTAATGAATTCCAAATTTTCGTACCTTTTATATGCATTGAGTTTTTACATAGTGTTAGATGGACATGGGGAACAAAATGTACATAATTTATAAATAAGAAATATTTACACTTACCTTGGCGATGTTGGCAGAGGGCGGCTCTGGTCTCAGTGTCCCTATACTGCTCAAACAAACAATGGAAGAGTTAAGTTTTGTGTCGTCATTTTTCTATCGATTAATGGCTAAACTTACTTGCTACACTGTTAATGCTACACTTTATTGCTGGCTGGTGCTATAGCCTTTATCGACTCCACTTTGATACTTTGCTATGATTTCTTTCTTTAATTCTATGGTGTTCCTCACTTTCTTTACCAAAGGACTGACACTAGGAGCTTTCTTTGGGCCCATGGTGGCTTATTTAGCAGTCACACACAATAATCAAGGGCCAAAAACAATGGATTGTTAAGAAATGTTTTGTATGAACTCGCAGGATAATGTTTACTCAACCAGAAACAATGCTACACTGCCTGAGAATGTGCATGGGAGGCGGGCTTGCGGGCTTTGTATATGCGCTGGGCACTGGACAGGTTCTGTACCATGAACGAAAACGGAGGTAATCACCGAAAACGGAGGCAAATTTCCCTGAAAAAATGCACGAAAACTGACACACACGAAAACAGAGATACACAAAAATGGAGGGTTGACTGTATATACGTTTACACGTGTAGCGCTCTGACCTTGATTTTCCCCATTTGAAAGCATGTAAAAAAAACATATACGTTCGGAGCGCCAGCGGTAAAAACGTATATATACGTTTGGACAGTTAATGGGTTAAAGGAGACATGGCATGTTCAAAAAAGAAGAAAGTTTGATGATGAAAATCGTTGCTTCAAGGAAGAATGAATACAGCAGTATGCTTTCATTCTTCCCACAAGCAGTTCTAAGCGCCTTTGCCTCATATGTAGTGAAACAATTGCCTTAGTGAAGAGCAGTAATATGAAATGCCATTATGGAACCAAACACAGTGAATTTGAAAAGATGTATCAGCCATGAACTGAAGAGAGAAAGAAAAAAATAAATCAGCTAAAATCGCAGTATGAGAGGTCAACCGTAGTTCTTGTCAATACCACAACAGCCCAGGAGAAAGCAGTGGAATGTTCACTTAGAATAGCTTGGATCTTAGGAAAACACAAGAAACCCTTCACTGATGCAGAAATTGTTAAAGAATGTATGCTGGAAACTGCCAATACATTGTTTGAGGATAAACAGGAAAAAAAAAAAAAAAAAAAAAAAGAGATAAAAGACAAAATAAAGCAGATTTCATTATCTGATTCCACATCAACGAGGAGAACAGAACTATTGACAGAAGATCTTATGCTGCAACTTGATCTAGGATATTATGGTGCAGAGAAAAAATTTTTTTGCCAGGACTTGTTGGGCGTGACCGACCATAAAGGAAGAACATGAGGAGAGGATATACTACTACATAGTATATGGATTCTTGAAAAGCATGTTAGAATCGAGAAATATTGATATCAAATCCATCATTTCACTAACCACAGATGGAGCTCCAGCCATGGTTGGTCGAGAGAGAGGACTAGTCGCAAGATTAAAGGAAGATAATCCCGACATGATAACTTATTACTGCATTATCCACCAATCAATACTGTGTGCCAGTCTGGGAGATAAGTATGGTGACCTCATGGAGACTATTATGAAGCTAGTAAACTTCCTTCAATCAACATCAGTACTACAACACTGTCTACTCTGAAGCTTTCTAACTGAGGTCAATGCATGCTATGACGATTTACTTGTGCACAACAATGTGAGATGGTTGAGTAAGGAATGGGTTTTGGAGCAATTTTGGGCAATCAGGAAAGAGTTACAGACTTTCCTCAAGGATCAAAACAGTGTGAAAGCAAAGACATATTCTGAATTTTTGGAAGAAGACAAGAAAATGGAGTGTTGGATTTTTGGCAGACATAATGTTGCATCTGAATGATCTTAACGTTAAACTGCAAGGGGAAAAACACACGATCTTCAACATGATCTCAACCATTCAAGCTTTCCAGAAGAAATTGGAACTTTCGCTAACGATGTTCAGAGCCAACTTTTACATTTCCCCAGACTTTTGGAGCAACATAATGATAAAATAGATACTAAATATGTATGTCTATTTCATTGAGAAGCTGATCAAAAATTTCAAGTTACGCTTGAAAAACAGTAAAACAGTACACAGGCACACACATATGATACAAAGACAACTTACCTACAGTCATACACAGATGAAATAAAAAACTGAACTAAGTAACTGATAATACAGTCATACCCTGCTTTAAGTCATTTCGACCTACGTCAACTTCGCCTTTACGCCACTTCCCTAAAGTAAATTTCAGTTAAGTAAGTCATTATGTCCAACTTTACATTACTCAGCAACGTCATCTATGTCATAATAAAAGGATGTGAAATAAATAAAATTTTCCTTAAATATACTTAAAATAAATAACAAAAAATAACAATAAAAAATAAAAGAAGTAAAATAACAATTTAAAATACAACGGTGTGTCGACGAAGAAGTCCTGCATATTGTCACCAGCCGCCTCACCTTTCTCCTCCTCCAACTAGTTCCTCTCTCATCAACCTCCACCTCTCCCAGGACCCAGCAAGCAGAAGAGATGCCAAGTTTAAGGTAAATAACAATTTTATTAATTTTATTTATTATTCTTTACAAATTAAGACTAAAATATTCTTTAATGCCACAAGTTACGTAGTATATTCTTTCGCGAGTTGTTTACGCTAACTGTAAGGTGTTTTTCCTCATACTTAAATCATTTTAACCCTTTCAGGGTCCAAGCCGTAGATCTACGCATTGTCCACAGGGTCCAAGAATTTAAAAAAAAAATTTTTTTTAGTTTTTCTTATGAAATGGTAATACAGTGGTACCCCGGTTTACGATGGTCCCCAAACTCACCCTTTTATGTAAGTTTATTTTTTTAAATGCTTTTGTAAGTGTAATTTTGGGGGTCTAAAAGGACTAGTCTATTTTACAACATTTCTTAAGGAGATAAATTCGTTTGGTAATGGCACTTGAACAGCATTCTGGAATGAAAAAATATCGTAAACCGGGGTACCACTGTACAACAAAAAAGTACGAAATTTTGTGGAAAACTGATGAAATTACACTATCACAAATTTGACTGTGTCAGCGATATTTACATATCGGCGATTTTGCCCATTTTGACTCCCATTTTAGGCCAATTACATTATTCCAGTTGACCAAATTCTTAGCTATTTCGTTAGTATTACTTCTATTTTATCGATTGAGCACAAGAAACTGCCCAGTCAACTATTTCAAGTAGCCAATAAAGTGATCAGAAATTAGTAATTTTGCCAATTTCACACAAAGTTCAAAATATTCAAATTTCAAAACAGCATTCAGAATAAACAATGCAGATATTCCTGGCACTAAAATAACATTTCCTCTGTTTATTAGTTATGTTTCCAGGCTTTACAGATGAATTCCATTTTTATTTTTTATTTACATAAAGAACTTTTATTCACACCAAAAAATAGATGAATTACTCTTATGCAATATTGTAATAATTGTATAAACACTATCAGTGCATTTGTAAACGTATACTGTATTAGACCCACCAGTTGACGTGTATTGGTTGCATGATGTGATTTGTTTACTCTTGAAAATCAGCAAAAATAAAAAATTTCTGCTACTTTGAGCTCAATTAGAAGCTATTTTCAGTACTAAAACCAATCAAAATCATCTCTATTTCTGTAATATATATATCTTCCATTCTATCACAAATGAGACCAAGAAACCGCGAATACAACCATAAAAACCACACGAAAATACACCAAAAAGTTGCTGTTTTAATCGAAAACACAGTCGCAGTTTTTTTTTTCTCATTATGCACTGCATGCTTCAAGATTTACTTTATATGGTGCACACTTACCACATAGATGCATTCTCTCATATCTAGGCCCAAATTTACCGATCACAGCTTATCTGAGTGACCTAAGCTCATGGCGTAGATCTACGGTTTGTACCCTGTCGACAATGCGTAGATCTACGGCTTGGACCCTGAAAGGGTTAAAGGGCAAATCACAAGGTAAACAACATAATTTTTTTAACTGTGTTCATTATTCTTTAAAAAAAAATATGACTAAAATGTGTTTTTAGAATTCTTTTTGGTTTAGTGATAGTTATGTATATTCTTTCACAAGTTATTTACGCTAGTTTTACAGTGTCTGTCGTCATTTTAAGGAATTCCATCCGGTTTACTTCAAAAACTGTGTTGCATCACGGCTCTTGGAACCAATTAATGATGTAGGGCGGGGTATTACAGTATCTCTGAATATACAAGCCTCATGACTTCTCATAACTTCTTAAGAACATGTTTTCCTTTATTACATACATGATGTTATTGCAATTCCTCACCTCAATTTCACGATTTCTTTGCAGCTGCAGAAAACCGAGCTTTTTAGAAGGTTTCCTGAACAGCACAGACTGACGAGAGATGAAGACAGGAGTCGAGTCCTTGGCTTCAGAACTCTCTGGGACTGACTGACCTACGATAGGATCCTCCATTGTATACATAGCAGATTTTTTTTATACCAATCCAATTCTGTGAAGATAAAGCAACATGATGTACAGTACTGTACTGTGAAATTCAAAGCACAAATACAGTAGTATTAAAATTTTAGTGATAAAAATACAAAATAAATATGAGAAAAATCTCTGTAGTCAATGTATACAATACTACTTGGGAGAGAGAAGAGTTTGACAAGGTAAATAAGGGATTACACAATATACTGTATATATATACTATGGGAACCATTCATAAAAAGCAACCATGTAAAGAAAAAACATGTAAATGAAGATTTTAACTACAAAGAAATAAATTGGGCAGCCTATGAGGCTGGAACTAAGTAAATGATCAATCAACAGAATTCCTAAATTTAACAATGTTTTTTTTTAAATGAATCAGCAAGAGAGAAAGCAACGCACCATCAATTCCAAACTTAAGTGTAGTGAAGCATTTACTAGAACAGAGGAAGAAATTTTCAAAATAAATATCCTATGGTACATCTACAGTGGACCCTCGGTTTTCATACAGCTCCCAACTCGAACAATTATGTAAGTGTATTTTTGTAAGTGCTTTTGTAAGTGTATTTTTGGGGGTCTGAAACGACTAATCTAATTTACATTCGTCCTTATGGGAATAAATTCGTTCGGTAATGGCACTCAAACAGCATTCTGGAAAGAATTATCGACGAAAACCGAGGGTCCACTGTACTTGGAAAGAATGATCTCATTCCATTGGCAATAATATATGCTATTAAAAATGACTTAGATGAAAAAGAAATACAAATAGGAATGCCTAGATTATAAAGGAAAATAAAATGCTTTACAACAGTTACAGAAATTTTTCAAGAAAGAAGTGAATGGGCAGATTGTATCCATCTAGACTTTAAGAAAGCTTTTAACAGAGTTCCCCACAAAGGACTAACTATGAAACTGAAAATACAGGAGAAATAAAAGCAAATTACAGTGGACCTTCGATTAACGAAAGGTTTAGTTAACGAAAAAATCAGTTACCGAAAGCTTTTTTCGCAATCAGATAGCGAAAAAAGCTTGGTTAGCGAAACGTATTAGACGTGTCCGCCTGCTCCGCGCCTGGCCTGCGCCTGCGCAAGATGCCAGTGTAGTGTTGTTTACCATTAAGAGAACATTACCCAGCACGCTCTTTCAAACATTCACAATACATTTGGTGTCTTTTTTCGTGGTTTAGTGATTGTCACTGAAATAAGTCACCATGGGTCCAAAGAAGCTTCCTAGTGGCACCCCAGTGGTAGCAGGCATGCAGGGAGTGCAGCAGGCATGCAGGGAGTGCAGCAGGCATGCAGGGAGTGCAGCAGGCATGCAGGAGTGCAGCAGGCATGCAGGAGTGCAGCAGGCATGCAGGAGTGCAGCAGGCATGCAGGAGTGCAGCAGGCATGCAGGGAGTGCAGCAGGCATGCAGGGAGTGCAGCAGGCATGCAGGGAGTGCAGCAGGCATGCAGGGAGTGCAGCAGGCATGCAGGGAGTGCAGCAGGCATGCAGGGAGTGCAGCAGGGAGTGGGGATTCCCCTTCCATTCACTAACCCCTCCCCCTGTCCTATTTCCTATCTTCCAGATGCCAGCAAGTCTCTTCAATAAAGGTAAGTAAATGTTATTTTAAATGTTTATTTCAATATTTATTTATAAATTTAATATTGTATGTAGTATTTGTGTGTGTTTTCTGTATGTAAAACTATAGTAATTCTTTAAAAAATGTATTTTTTGTGAATATTTTTGGATGTCTGGAACGGATTAATTGTATTTACATTATTTCTTATGGGAAATAAGGGTTCGGATTACGAAAGATTCAGATTAAGTAATAGCTCCTGGAACGGATTAATTTCGTTAACCGAGGGTCCACTGTATTACAGTGGATGAGAGACCTTTTCTTGAGAAGAAAATATAAACAGTTATAAAAGGAAGAATGTCTTTATGGGAAGATGTGATAAGTGACGTGCCAAAGAATATGTACTTGCCCCAGTAATGCTTTATTTTACATGAATGATTTACCAGGAGGAATAAAAACTACAGTGGACCCCCGGTTTTCGTTATTTTTTCGTTCCAGAATGCTGTTCAAGTGCCATTACCAAATGAATTTATTCCCATAAGGAATAATGTAAAGTAGACTAGTCCTTTTAGACCCCCAAAAATACACTTACAAAAGCATTTAAAAAAATACACTTACATAAAAGGGCAAGTTTGGAGCAGGATGAACACTGGGGGTCCACTGTATATCAATGTTTGGAGATGCAAAAATCTTATGTAAAATAAATAGCAAAACCATACTGGATGACCTAGATAAATTGAGCAAATGAAGTGATGAATGGATGATGGAATCTAATTTACTGTACCTACCTACCTGGATAAGTGCAAAGTAATGAAAATACAAATACAGTGGTACTTCTACTTACAAGCAGCTCAAAACTCGAACAATTATGTAAGTGTATTTTTGTAGGTGCTTTTGTAAGTGTATTTTTGGGGGTATGAAATGGATTAACCTAATTTTTATTATTTCTTATGGGAAAAAATTCCTTCGGTATCGGCACTTGAATAGCCAACTGGAATAAATTTTGTTCATAAATAGAGGTACCACTGTACAAATCTTTATTTCACAATTACTATACAAAATATACATAGCATTTCAGGCAAAACTCAGGCTATATGATACTTCAAATCTACATAGTTTTATTTTTATAAAGGTCTTATACATGGTGCAGTATTAATAGGAACTTAAAAAATAGATACAAGTTACAATTCAAAATAGCAAAATAAAAAATATAATTGTCTAGTTCTGACAAGGTGAGTGATACTAATTAATTAAATTACAATACAAAAAATGGGAAAAAGCAATGTCAGCCACATGAATACAGACTGACAAAATACTGGAAGCATCAAAGTTGTTAATAAAAAACTGGCAAATTATAAAAGAGCTTTCAAACATACAAAATATGCAGTGGTTGTATGGTTCCCATATCTAAAAAACATTGATAAGTACGGAAAGGTCAAAACAGCAGCTACAAAATGCCTACCAGAGTTAAAAACTAAAAGTCACAAGAAAAAGCTGAAAGCATTTAAGATGCCCACTTAAGAACATGAAAGAGTAGATAAAGGTTTATAGTACTGTAGCATACCTTTGAAGAGTTTCGAGAGTTTAACTACTCTTGGAGCCCGGCCATGGGCCAGGCATGGATAACAAGAGGACACAGTTGGAAATCAAGGATAAGTGAAACTGAGGAGTTATCAGAAAAATTTTCTTTGTAAACACCATAGTTCATCAATGTACTTGTTGGCATTGTATACCATTAATAATAATATCAATCAAATAGTCTAGAAGAGAAGGTAGTAAGTGCTACAAATACTGAAAATTTAAAAAAAAGTACATGAAAAATTTACTAAAAATGGAACACCACAAGCACAGCACTGCTCACGTAGCTAAAAATACAGAAACAAGTAAAAAAAAATAACTCTCACAGCTTCAAGAATAAACAGTGACATAAGGAAGTCTGCCAATGACACTAAAACAGGCTGTCAGATTAATTCTGATGAGAACACTAAGACAGTTACAGGAAGATCTGGATAGGCTGATGCAGTGGTCAGAGAAGTGGTAGATACAGTTTAATGTAGACAAATGTAAGGTTCTAAGCCAGGGAGAAAGAGAATAACCATAGTACTTATCAATTGAATACTGTAGATCTCAGTCACTCTAAATGCAAAAAAAAAAACAATTTAGGATCCTCTTTAGCAGTAACCTAAAACCAAGACAACAGTGCATAAGTGTTCAAAATAAAGCTAACTGAAATCTTAGCCTCATATCAAGAAGTATAAATAATAGGAGTCCTCAGGTTATACTTCAACTTCATATATTCTTGGTAAGGCCTCATTTAGATTATCCTGCCGGAAAACACAGAGAAGGATGACAGAGTTGATCTCATGTATCAGAAATCTTTCCTACAAGGACAGATTGAGGGCACTGAATCTGTACTCTCTGGAAAGGCATAGAATTGGGGGATATGACTGAGGTGTATAAATGGAAAACAGGAACAAATAAAGGGGATATAAATAACATGCTAAAATATCTATCGAAGACAGGACTCGCAACAATGAGTTCAAGTTGGAAAAATTTAGACTTAGAAAAGATATAGAAAAGCACTGGTTTAGTAATAGAGTTGCGGATGATTGAAACAAATTCCTGAGCAGCGTCATTGAAGCAAAAACCTTGAGTAGCCTTAAATATATGTTAGACAAGTACATGAGTGGGTGCAAACTGGACCTACTTAGGATGGACCTGCTGAAGTGCTCCTCCATTCTTATGTTCTTAAGAAATATAGTAAGTAGCTACTAATACAAATGTATATAATTAAAAATTAAAAAATAGCCACTTTTCCCCACCAAAAAAAAAAAATCCTGTTTCCTATTCACTTAATGTAAGGCAATGTCGAGAACCTTGATGAGAAAAATAACAAAAGTCAATGCAATCTGAAATGCCAAAATAGATCTGAAAATTATATAAAAAAAAAAAAAAAAAATAGTGCTGGTTATTTATACAGTGGACCCCCGAGTAACGAACACCCGGAATCATACAACTATGTAAGTATAATATTGTAAGTGCTTGTGGAAGTATATTTTTGGGAGTCACCTACGTGACATTATTCCTTAAGGGAGTAAATTCGTTCGGTAATGGCCCTTGAGCAGGCTTCTGGAATGAAGTTTTTACGTTACTCGGGGGTCCACTGTAATGATGATTCCTGTATAATTTTTTCAACAGAGTACAGTACTCTATGTTTTTAAGGTGCTGTATAAAGATGCTCACATTTTTATATATATAAAAAAAACTGAAGTACAGTGGACCCCCGAGTTTCGTAAACCCCGGAAATCGTACAATTATGTAAGTATAATATTGTCAGTGCTTGTGGAAGTGTATTTTTGGGGGTCTGAAATAGACTAACCTACAAGACATTTTTCCTTAAGGGAGTAAATTCGTTCGGTAATGGCGCTTGAGCAGACTTCAGGAGTGAAGTTTTTACGAAACTCGGGGGTCCACTGTACTGATCTAGTTATTTAAAAATCTAAACATTAATTTTTCATGTCTAAGTTTTGTCCACTTAATCAGATCAGTCAGCAAGGAGTAATAATACTTGTTAGGTTTCCACTGGGGCTGCTGCTGCGAAAAAGAGCCACTATACTGCAAGATGTATTGAGTATTGCTTCCCAGTGTCTAGCAAGGAAATACTGTTCCAATCTAAGAGGTAATAGGAATGGGAACAAAGGTTCCTCTTGGAAATTAGAGGAAACCAGCATTCCCAGACATGACTGTGAACCTCCCTATTTAAACCAAGGCAGAACAAGAAGCTTGTACCATACCCAGGTCAATGATTGACTTATACTACATAGGGTGGCTTACAGTTCAGTGGCAGGGCCTTTACTTCACAGTTGAAGGACCCAGGTTCAATCCATGGTTGGGTATACCGGGAGTATACCTGGAGAGGGTTTCAGGGGTCAATGCCCCCGCGGCTCGGTCTGAGACCAGGCCTCGTGGTGGATCAGGGTCTGATCAACCAGGCTGTTACTGCTGGCCGCATGTAAACTGACGTACGAACCACAGCCCGGTTTGTCAGGTACTGACTTTAGGTGCCTGTCCAGTGCCTTCTTGAAGACAGCCAGGGGTCTATTGGTAATCCCCCTCATGTATGCTGGGAGGCAGTTGAACAGTCTTGGGCCCTGGACACTTATTGTGTTGCCTCTCAAGTGTACTTGTGGCGCCCCTGCTTTTCATCGGGAGAATGTTGCATCTCCTGCCAAGTCTTTTGCTTTCATAGGGAGTGATTTTCGTGCAAGTTTGGTACTAATCCCTCTAGGATTTTCCAAGTGTATATTATCATGTACAGTGGACCCCCGGATTTCGTACTGCTTCCAACTCGAACAATTATGGAAGTGTATTTTTTTTGTAAGTGCTTTTGTAAATATATTTTTGGGGGTCTAAACGGACTAATCTAATTTACATTATTCCTTATGTAATTCGTTCCAGCATTCTGGAACGAATTATGGCCGATAACCGGGGGTCCACTGTATCTCTCTTGCCTGCGTTCCAGGGAATACAAATCAAGGGACTTCAACTGTTCCCAGTAATTTAGGTGCCTTATCATACTTGTGTGTGCCATGAAAGTTCTTTGTACACTCTCCAGGTCAGCAGTTTCGCCTGCCTTGAAGGGGGCAGTTAATGTACAGCAGTATTCCAGCCGTGAGAGAACAAGCGATTTGAAGAGAATCATCATGGGCTTGGCGTCCCTAGTTTTGAAGGGTTCTCATTATGCATCCTATCATTTTCCTAGCAGATGCGGTAGATACATTGTTGTGGTCTTTTGAAGGCAAGATCCTCCGACATTATCACTCCCAGGTCCTCCACATTACTTTTTCTCTCTATTGTATGGTTAGAATTTGTTGTATACCCTGATACAGCTTTAATTTCCTCAAGTTTTCCATATCTGAGTACAGCCTCTCCTCACTTAGCGACGTACTCGTTTACCGACGCCTCAGACTTACGACGGGTTGTCTGACCAGTATGCATACCTAAATAATGTATATTAGAAAAATAAACACATAAGCAATATAATGTGATTCTCTATATACAGTACACTACTGTATAAACATTTAAAAATATACCAAAAATGTTATAAATGGTGCAAAGGTGACACTAAAACAATATCAAAGATAGTTGACACAAACCCACTACCATTACAGTATGCTCCTCACTTAGCGAAGAATTTGTTTACCAACGTGGTCTTAGGAACGGAAACTCCATCGTTAAGTGAGGAGAGGCTGTAGTTGAAATTTCTCGTCATTGAACATCATATTGTTTTGAGTGGCCCATTTGCAGTGTCTTTGATGAAGGTCACTGTCATGGCAATTCGGGTGTCATTTGCAAAAGAAGACATGGAGCTATGGCTTACATCTCTGTCTATGTCAGATATGAGGACGAGGAATAGAATGGGAGCGAGTACTGTGCCTTGTGGAACAGAGGGTTCACCGTAGCTGCCTCAGACTTTACTCTGTTTACTATTACTCTTTGTGTTCTATTTGTCAGGCAGTTATACTAGATCCATCTACCAACTTTTCATGTTGGTGATGTTTAGCAAACTATTTCCTTATACCATTGTCTTCATTCATCTAACAATAAGTAAGCTCCAAAGTGTTAGCCAACTGTTGTGGGTCGAATCTTGGAGAAGAGGACAAAAGAACCCCAATGAAAATAAGCCACACCATGCAGGGAGTGTAGCATTCATGCAGGGAGTGTAGCATTCATGCAGGGAGTGTAGCATTCATGCAGGGAGTGTAGCATTCATGCAGGGAGTGTAGCATTCATGCAGGGAGTGTAGCATTCATGCAGGGAGTGTAGCATTCATGCAGGGAGTGTAGCATTCATGCAGGGAGTGTAGCATTCATGCAGGGAGTGTAGCATTCATGCAGGGAGTGTAGCATTCATGCAGGGAGTGTAGCATTCATGCAGGGAGTGTAGCATTCATGCAGGGAGTGTAGCATTCATGCAGGGAGTGTAGCATTCATGCAGGGAGTGTAGCATTCATGCAGGGAGTGTAGCATTCATGCAGGGAGTGTAGCATTCATGCAGGGAGTGTAGCATTCATGCAGGGAGTGTAGCATTCATGCAGGGAGTGTAGCATTCATGCAGGAGTGTAGCATTCATGCAGGGAGTGTAGCATTCATCATGCAGGGAGTGTAGCATTCATGCAGGGAGTGTAGCATTCATGCAGGGAGTGTAGCATTCATGCAGGGAGTGTAGCATTCATGCAGGGAGTGTAGCATTCATGCAGGAGTGTAGCATTCATGCAGGGAGTGTAGCATTCATGCAGGGAGTGTAGCATTCATGCAGGGAGTGTAGCATTCATGCAGGGAGTGTAGCATTCATGCAGGGAGTGTAGCATTCATGCAGGGAGTGTAGCATTCATGCAGGGAGTGTAGCATTCATGCAGGAGTGTAGCATTCATGCAGGGAGTGTAGCATTCATGTGCCAGGAGTGTAGCATTCATGCAGGGAGTGTAGCATTCATGCAGGGAGTGTAGCATTCATGCAGGGAGTGTAGCATTCATGCAGGGAGTGTAGCATTCAAAGAAAAAGGCCAGTAACCCCAGAAAAGAACTTGCCACCTGCAGTGTTCTTATTTTTTTGTCTATTCTGAGTTACTAACCATCTAGGTTAATAATCTGAAGAAAGAATTATACAGTTGTTCAAAAATCTATAACACTGATGTTTGGCCCCCAGACCATGTATCAAGCAGGCAAAGAATAATGACATACATCCCAGAAAGAAAAACAGGTGAAATTTGTCACACATATACTAAAGACAGAGCAAGATATCTGCACCATGTTAGAGGAAGTCACTAGTCAGTGAGTAGTCTAGGCAGCAGCTTTGGTAATATTAAAATATAACCAAATATAATTACAAGTTATCTAACAGCACTTGCTAATAGTTTCATTAAATTTACAATATAAACAAACTTTTGCCAGTAAGAAAATATCTGAGACATCTGACTAACAGCAAATAAGACCCGGTGAAAAGTTTAGTTAAATTTATTTTTATAATAAATAGAATTTCCTTTTGACAAGACTGATCCACCAGGCTGTTGCTCTGGCACCTCCATAAACTTCTCTCATATGCTTTTCTTTTTTTTCCCCCGGCTACATCACAATTAATAACATGGCAACTAGTAGTTCAGTAGTAACACCTTCGGCTCACATCTATAAGACCAGAGTATGATCCTGTTGCCCCTATTTCACCATCACTAGGTAAGTAGGTACCTAGGTGTTAGTAAACTGTTGTGAGTCGCATCCTGGGCAAAAAGAATGAAAGACCTCAATGGGAATAAGCCAGAGTGGCTTTCTTGGCTGTCTTAGATTATTAACCCTTCAGATTAATAATTCAAATAAAATTTTAATCAGAAAATGTAATAATAATAAAATCAAATTAAGATCCAAACCCAAAAGGGTCTTCAGGAAATGTAAACTCAACAAATACTTAAAACACAATATGTTAAGAAATAACTACATCAAATTTCAGTTTTAAAACTCAAATAATCTGCTCATAACCTTAAACTAAAAGTGTATTATTCAAAAATTGCATCACAAATTTTCCATATATACAAGAATCGACACGGAATAAAAATTCTCCATTGAAAAAAAATATTGTAGGACTCACCAGGTTGTTGCTAGCTCTCCTTTAGGGTTTCATAGTTATGACAGTGCTTGACTGCAAAATTTCATTATATTTCAGGAGTTTGGAAGGTAATTAAGACTGGTTAATAGTGGAAATATATATATAGTGTAAGGGGCTGGTGGGAGTCTTCATGACTGGCTACCCCGACTCTCACCACTCTTTACCTCCACATTTAACTGTCCCACTCAGCTTTGCTTCATCCTGGATATCTCTCGAGGTTGATAACCGCCTGTTTCCGCGAAGAAAATATATTATAAAACCCGAAAAATCGTGTGGTAGAGGGCAGCAGAACTCAATGGTTGAGAGAGTCGCTTCCACACCACCTCGCTGAATATCTCTCATGAAAGAAAATGTAGACTCTTATTAGTAGGGACACTTAACTAAATTTTCCGCATTGCAGTAAGTAAGTAGGGTAAGTAAAGTAAATTTGATTTATTTGTAGGTGACTTATGTACTGTATAGAAAGGCCATGGTCAGTAAGTTTATTTGGGTATAGGTACACATAAGTACAAGTATAATACATGGTGTAAATTACTTAGGATTATGCAAAAAAATCAAGGTGAAATATTTGCATTGGGATCCTTCCAA
>WNWK01028382.1:0-25437 GCA_009830355.1 Cherax destructor | reverse complement strand
CCATGCTATAGCAGCTACAACAGGTTGCCTACCCATGTTCTATTGCTTCTGACAGGTTGCCTACTTACCCTTTGTTCTGTGTGCCACAATGGTCTGCCTACCAATGTCACAGCAGCCACAACAGGGTTGCCCTGCCATGCTCTGGCTTCTCCTGTGAGTCTGCCTACCCATGCTCTTTGCTTCGCTACAACAGGTTGTCTGCACCATGCTCCTAGCAGCTACAATAGTTTGCCTACCCATGTTCTAGCAGCTACAACAGGTTGCCTACCCATGTTCTAGCAGCTACAACAGGTTGCCTACCCATGCTCTAGCAGCTACAACAGGTTGCCTACCCATGCTCTAGCAGCTACAACAGGTTGCCTACCCATGTTCTAGCAGCTACAACAGGTTGCCTACCCATGCTCTAGCTCTACAAAGGTTGCCTACCCATGCTCTAGCAGCTACAACAGGTTGCCTACCCATCCTCTAGCAGCTACAACAGGTTGCCTACCCATGCTCTAGCAGCTACAACAGGTTGCCTACCCATGCTCTAGCAGCTACAACAGGTTGCCTACCCATCCTCTAGCAGCTACAACAGGTTGCCTACCCATGCTCTAGCAGCTACAACAGGTTGCCTACCCATGCTCTAGCAGCTACAACAGGTTGCCTACCCATGTTCTAGCAGCTAGAATAGTCTGCCTACCCATGCTCTAGCTTCTACAATAGTCTGCCTACCCATGTTCTAGCAGCTACAATAGGTTGCCTACCCATGCTCTAGCAGCTACAATAGGCTGCCTACCCATGCTATAGCAGCTACAATAGGCTATCTACCCATGCTCTAGCAGCTACAATAGGCTGTCTACCCATGCTCTAGCAGCTACAATAGGTTGCCTATCCATGCTATATAAGATACAATAGAGTTACATATTGTGGTGCCTCAGAAGAAATTTTGTTACCTGCTAAAGAGAAAAGACCCCAGAGCAGCGCCGAGGAAGTACAAAACTGTGTAACCCGGGATAGACACCAGCCATTCCCTGTTGGCAAGTATTACTGTATCTCTGCCAATATTGCTCAGTGTCCACGGACCTCCATTGCCAACTGTGAGAAATAAGTGATGACAAAAACTGAGAAGTAATGCCACCATGACACTTCCCAGAGAGTTGAGATGCGAAATCCACCATGAGCATGTCAGCTGGGAAAAAGATAAGATCAAATTCAGAGGCATTTTTTTTTTTCAACAAGTCGGCCGTCTCCCACCGAGGCAGGGTAACCCAAAAAGAAAGAAAATCCCCAAAAAGAAAATACTTTCATCATCATTCAACACTTTCATCTAACTCATACATAATCACTGTCTTTGCAGAGGCGATCAGATACATACTGTACTACAGTTTAGAATAGTCCCTCCAAACTGTCACTATCCCAGACTCTTCCTTTAAAGTGCAGTCATTGTACTTCCCATTTCCAGGACTCAAGTCCAGCTAAATCTATAATAACTGGTTTCCCTGAATCCCTTCACTAAATATTACTCTGCTCACACTCCAACAGTTCGTCAGGTCCCAAAAACCATTCATCTCCATTCACTCCTATCTAACACGCTCACACACACTTGCTGGAAGTCCAAGCCCCTCGCCCACAAAACCTCCTTTACCCTCCAACCTTTTCGAGGACGACCCCTACCCCTCCTTCCTTCCCCTACAGATTTATACACTCTCCAAGTTATTCTACTTTGATCCATTCTCTCTAAATGACCAAACCACCTCAACAACCCCTCTTCAGCCCTCTGACTAATACTTTTAGCAACTCCACACCTCCTCCTAATTTCCACACTCCGAATTCTCTGCACCACACATTACACTTAGACAGGACATCTCCACTGCCTCCAGCCTCCTCCTCGCTGCAGCATTTACAACCCATGCTTCACACCCATATAAGAGTGTTGGTACCACTATACTTTCATACATTCCCTTCTTTGCCTCCATAGATAATGTTTTTTGTCTCCACAGATACCTCAACGCACCACTCGCCTTCTTTCCTTCATCAATTCTATGGTTTACCTCATCCTTCATAAACCCATCCGCTGACAAGTCAACTCCCAAATATCTTGAAAACATTCACTTCTTCCATACTCCCTCTCTCCAATGTGATATCCAATTTTTCTTTATCTAAATCATTTGATACCCTCATCACCTTACTCTTATCTTTGTTCACTTTCAACTTTCTACCTTTACACACCCTCCCAAACTCGTCCACTAAACTTTGCAACTTTTCTTTAGAATCTCCTATAAGCACAGTATCATCAGCAAAAAGTAACTGTGTCAACTCCCATTTTGTATTTGATTCCCCATAATTTAATCCCACTCCTCTCCCCAACACCCTAGCATTTACTTCTTTTACAACCCCATCTATAAATATATTAAACAACCATGGTGACATCACATATCCTTGTCTAACACCTACTTTTACCTGGAAGTAATCTCTCTCTCTCCTACACACCCTAACCTGAGCCTCACTATCCTCATAAAAACTCTTTACAGCATTCAGTAACTTACTACCTATTCCATACACTTGCAACATCTGCCACATTGCTCCCCTATCCACTCTATCATATGCCTTTTCTAAATCCATAAATGCAATGAAAACTTTCCTACCTTTATCTAAATACTGTTCACATATATGCTTCAATGATCTACACTTGATCTACACATCCCCTACCCACTCTAAAACCTCCTTGCTCATCTGCGATCCTACCCTCTGTCTTACCTCTAATTCTTTCAATAATAACCCTACCATACACTTTACCTGTTATACTCAGTAAACTTATTCCCCTATAATTTTTACAATCTCTTTTGTCACCCTTCCCTTTATACAGTGGACCCCCGAGTTTCGTAAAAACTTCACTCCTGAAGTCTGCTCAAGTGCCATTACCGAACGAATTTACTCCCTTAAGGAAAAATTTCACGTAGGTTAGTCTATTTCAGACCCCCAAAAATACACTTCCACAAGAACTTACAAAATTATACTTACATAATTGCACGATTTCCGGGGTATTCGTTAACCGAGGGTCCACTGTATAAAGGAACTATACACGCTCTCTGCCAATCCTTAGGTACCTTCCCCTGTTTCGTACATTTATTAAACAAAAATACCAACCACTCCAACAAAATATCTCCCCCTGCTTTTAACATTTCTGTCATGATCCTGTCAATTTCTGCTGCTTTACCCCCTTTCATTCTACGTAATGCCTCATGCACCTCCCCCACAATAACATCCTGCTCTTCCTCACTCCTAAAAGATGTTACACCTCTCTGACCAGCGCATGAAATTACCACCTGCCTTTCTTCATCGATATTTAACCCTTTGGGGGTCCAAGGGGTCTCTCTGAAACTCGTTCTCAGGGTCCACGAATTTAAAAAAAAAAAAAAATTATTTTTCTTATGAAATGATAGAGAATCTTTTTCCGATCATAACGCCACAAAAATTATGAAATTTGATTGAAAACTAACGGAATTATGCTTTCGCGAAGTTAGCGGTATCCATGACATTTATGCATCGGCGATTTCGCCCACTTTCATCCCTATTTCTGGCAAATTCCAATGTTTCAGTCTACTAATATTATAGCTATTTCGCTAGAACTCCATTTCTTCTATCGATTGAGTACAAGAAACTGCATATTTACCAATTTCAACTACCCAAAATAGTGGTCAGAAAATGGCAATTTGGCCAATTTCACACAAATTTCAAATGATGCCAATTTCAAAATAGGGTCCATAATAAACAAGGCAGACATTCCTGGCACTAAAATAACATCTTCTCTGTTCATTAGTCACGTCTCCAGGCCCCTCTTACATTACTTTTGCTTTCCATTTTGAATTTTTATTCTCACAAAAAATAGAAGATTTACTGTTATGTATACAACTGCATCATTGTAAAAGTGGTATACATAATATCAGTGCACTTGTGCAAGAATATTAGACTCTCCAGTTGATGTGTATTGGACGCATGGTGTGATTTGTTTACTCTTGAACATCGGCCAAAATCGAACATTTTCGCTACTTTGCGCTCAGTTTCAAGGTACAGTGGTACCCCGACTTACGATATTTTTTCATTCCAGAATGCTGTTCAAGTGCCATTACCAAACGAATTTATCTCCATAAGAAATGATGTAAAATAGACTAGTCCTTTTAGACCCCCAAAATTACACTTACAAAAGCATTTAAAAAAATAAACTTACATAAAAGGGTGAGTTTGGGGACCATCGTAAGTCGGGGTACCACTGTACTTGTCATCGTGAAACCAGTAAAAATTATCTCTATTTCTGTAATATATCATCTATTCTATAAAATGAGACTAAGAAAACGAGAATACAAGCATAAATACCATACGAAAATAGACTCCAAAGTCGCTGTTTTAAACCAAAAACACGGTCAGAGTTTTTTTTTCCTCTTTATGCACTGTGTGGTGCAGGAATTTTTTTATACTGCGCACACTGACCGCACAGACCCATTCTATCACATCTAGGCCTAACAGCCTGTTTCCGCTTGATTTGAGGGCGCTAGAATTTAGGCGTACTAGTACGTCAATAACCCCAGGGGGTAAGACGTACTAGTACGACCAAAACCCCGAAAGGGTTAAAAGTTCCTCAAATATTCCCACCATCGACCCAATACCTCCAGCTCCCCATCTACTAACTCCTCTACTCTGTTTTTAACTGACAAATCCATTCATTCCCTAGGCTTTCTTAACTTGTTTATCTCACTCCAAAACTTTTTCTTATTTTCCACAAAATTTCTTTCATCTGCTCTCCTTTTGCACTCTCTCACTTCACCTTTCTTTTACTTTCCATATACTACTCTGCTCTTCTTACAACACTTCAGTTTTGTAAAAATCCTCTCATAAGCTACCTTTTTTTCTTTTATCACACCCTTTACTTCATCATTCCACCAATCCCTCCTCTTTCCTCCTGCACCCACCCTCCTATAGCCACAAACTTCTGCCCCACATTCTAATACTGCATTTTTAAAACAATCCCAACCCTCTTCACCCCTCCCCACTATTTATACTTGCATTTACCCACCTTTCTGCCAATAGTTCCTTATATCTCACCCTAACTTTCTCCTCCCTTAGTTTATACACTTTCACCTCTCTCTTACTTGTTGTTGCCATTTTCCTTATGTCCCATCTACCTCTTACTTTAACTGTAGCTACAACTAAATAATGATTCTTTTTTGGGATTTTCTTTCTTTTTGGGTCACCCTGCCTCAGTGGGAGACGGCCGACTTGTTGAAAAATTCCGTTGCCCCTCTATAAACATGTACATCCTGAAGCCTACCCATCAACCTTTATCCACCAATACATAATCTAACAACTACAGGACCCGAGTAACGAGCACCCGAAATCGTACTTATGAAGATAATATTGTAAGTGCTTTTGTAAGTGTATTTTTGGGGGTCTGAATAGACTAACCTACTTGACATTATTTCTTAAGGGAGTAAATTGTCGGTAATGGCACTTGAGCAGGCTTCTGAATGAATTTTGCTCTACTCGGGTCCACTGTACTTTCATTACATGCTATATCATACCTTGTATACTTATTTATCTTCTTTTTAATACAATATGTTTTATTTATTACCAAACCTCTTTCCACACATAGCTCAATTAAAGGCTCCCATTTTTATTTACCCTGACACCCCAAATTTACCACAACCCTCCACAACATTTTTACCCACTTTAGCATTGAGATCCCAACCACAAGTACTCTTCACTTGGTTCAAAACTCCCATGCACTCACTCAACATTTCCCAAAATCTCTCTCCTCTACTTCTTTTCTCCAGGTGCATAAACATTTACTATAACCCACTTTTCACATACAACCCTTATTTACACCATAATCTTGAATTGATACATTTATATTCCCTCTTTTCCTGCCATAACTTATTCTTCAAGATTATTGCTACTCTTAGCTCTAACTCTGTTTGAAACTCCTGACCTAATCCCATTTATTTCTCCCCACTGAAACTCTCCTACCCCCTTCAGCTTTGTTTCACTTAAGGCCAGGACATTCAGCTTCTCATTCATAACATCCACAATCATCTCTTTCTTATCATTCACACAACAACTACGCACATTCAAACATCCCACTTCGGCTGTTTTCTTCTTTTTCTTTTTAGTAAGTTATACGGGAAAAGGGGTTACTAGCCGATTGTTCCAGGCATTTTAGTTGACTTTTACAACACGCATGGCTTACGGAGGAAAGATTCTTATTCCACTTCCCCATGGATATGAAAGGAAAAGTAATAAGAACAAGATAAAATCAAAGAAAAAACTCAATGAGTGTGTATATACATAAACGTGTACATGTATGTGTAGTGTCACCTAAGTGTAAGTAGAAGTAGCAAGACGTACCTGAAATCTTGCATGTTTATGAGACATAAAAAAATAATAATAATAATAATAATAATAATTTTTATTTGGACATGATACAAAGAATTACATTTGGTTATTGAGATTACATGAGGTGTACATGCCAAAAGCCCCTAGTATGCAGGGCATTTTGGGCAGACTTAAAATTAACTTAAAACTAGATTGTAAGAATTTTTGTAGATAGTATACAATGAGTAAAGGTGAGTATTTAAGCTATGAAGTTTGAACATAGTTTTGTACTTTTGTCTTCATTATAAAATTAATTAAATAAGATTAAACAAATTAAAGCAATAGTAATAATAAAATAATAAAAAGTTATGGTTGATAATTTATAAAATAAGTAAAGTTGCTTATCTAAGTTTTAAAGTTTGAATATAAGTTGAACATATCAATTAATTGTAGCAATTTATTGCAGCAATGCAACTAATTGAGTGAGATAACAATTTAAAACAATTAATTGCATTGCAGTTAGTTTACGTGGTCATTATAATATAAGTGTTGTGGGAATAATTAGCTAAGTAAGTATTATTCATAACAGGTTTTACATTCATTCAATCGTTCATTCATACATTACATTGACTTTAAAGTCAGGTTTTACGTTAAGTGATTATTCTACTTTGCTGGGAATGGTTGATATGGAACAATTATCTTTGGGTGAGAAGGTGGTTTTTTTAGCTTCGTTTTGAATTGGGGTACAGGTAGGGTTCCTTTGGCAATGACAGGTAATGAATTCCAAATTTTCGTGTCTTTTATGTGCATTGAGTTTTTACATAGTGTTAGGTGGACACGGGGAACATCGAGGAGTGATCTGTGTCTAGTGTTATGGTCATGTGTCCTGTTAAAATTAGTAAGGAGAAGTTTGAGTGGTGGGTTAATATCTGCATAGAGTGTTCTATGTATGTAATAGGCACAGTAAAAAGTATAGATGTCTTGTATGGTGAGTAAGTTTAGGTTTTTGAATATTGGTGGAGTATGTTGCCTGGAGTGAGAATTTGTTATCATTCTAACTGCTGCCTTTTGTTGTGTTATTAGTGGTCTGAGATGAGTTATTGATGTAGAGCCCCATGCGCAGATTCCATAGGTGAGGTAGGGGTAAATGAGTGAGTGATATAGGGTAAGGAGAGCTGGTTGTGGAACATAGTACCGTATCTTGGATAGTATTCCCACGGTCTTTGAGACACCAGCAATCCTACCATCATGTAAAACATATACTACAAGGCTTCCTTTTTACACTCACTTGGTAGGACGGTAGTACCTCCCCAAATGGTTGCTGTCTACCAACCTACTACCTACATATCCTTAAAATATATACGTATAAAAAAATATGAACAAAATTCATTACTCACGAAATCACAATAACACGATTGCAATCCATTCCTTGTATTTTTCGGGCCTGATCCACCATGAGGCCTGGTCACAGACTGGGCCGCGGGGGCGTTGACCCCCGAAACCCTCTCCAGGTATACTCCAGTATGTAATCAAATTAAGTAAAGAGACTATACGAAATATAAGCAAATTGTTTATGAACGGCATCAACTCTTTTACCTTGATGAATGCCATCAACATTTACCTTGATGAATGCCATCAACATTTACCTTGATGAATGCCATGAACATTTACCTTAATGACTGCCAGCGTAAAAAAGAAGTTGCCGTGTAGGCCGTACTCTGTTACATGGTGCTGGTAGTTGGATGCTTGGGCCACCACCAGCCTCAACACCCCCAGCACAGTCAGGATCACTGTATCTCTAGCAACAAACCTTAAGCCATATATTAAAGAATATCAGCAGTAATAGCATATGTGAACATGAATATTAATTACAGTCCTTGACTTACTGTATACGTATACATGTTATAATACAAAAAATAATTTGACATTATATTGTGCTACACTTATAATTGTGGAATTGTTTATGTAATTCAGTACAGTGACACAAGTTATATCATATCTTCTGCAGTGATAGACTCTTAAAGTCTCAAGCCTATTCAAAAATTTTTGGTACATATTTTTACTACAGCATCATAGTTACAAAAAAATATGAGAAAAGTATGGAATTATGCAGTTTTAGTTGATATAAGAGAGATGATTACCATAAAAAAAATGTAAAACATAAAAATTACCTGACAGATTTTAAATTAATTATATTTACATTTTGCTGGGCTTCCCAACATTGTTTCAACTCAATCTGGGACCAACCAGAGCTGGAGTCTCACCTGTATGATGATCGTTTCTTCCCCTCAACAATACCGTTCATAGTGACAAATCCAGCAGCACCAACGTCCATCAGACTGTAACCATACTCTTCAGTCTTGGCAAACCTACAGCAAATAATTACCAAGACCATAGCTATCATTTGAAATAATTACCCTTATTATAATTACTATCATCACCAAATTATGTGCTAAACCTGCAAGGGTCACACTGCTGAAATCAAACTTATTATAAATACAGTAAGATGAATAAGATATAGATACTACAGTGGACCCCCGAGTTTCGTAAGGTTCTTACTTCGTAAACATCGTGTTTCGTAAGCTTTTTACGATTTCGAGAATCGTAAAACCGCTCGTGTTTCGTAACGTATTAGACCTGTCCGCCTGCTCCGCGCCTGCGCGGGACGCAGGACGCCGCCAGTGAAGCGTTGTTTACCATTGAAAGAACATTACCTAGAGCGCTCTTTCAAACATTCACACTACATTTGGTGTTTTTTTTGGTGCTTTAGTGATTGTCACTGTGAAATAAGTCACCATGGGTCCAAAGAAGCTTCCTAGTGGCACCCCTGTGGTAGCATTCATGGAGGGAGTGTAGCATTCATGCACGGAGTGTAGCATTCATGCAGGGAGTGTAGCAGGCATGCAGGGAGTTTAGCAGGCATGCAGGGAGTTTAGCATTCATGCAGGGAGTTTAGCATTCATGCAGGGAGTGTAGCAGCCATGCAGGGAGTTTAGCAGGTATGCAGGGAGTGTAGCATTCATGCAGGGAGTGTAGCATTCATGCAGGGAGTGTAGCATTCATGCAGGGAGTGTAGCATTCATGCAGGGAGTGTAGCATTCATGCAGGGAGTGTAGCAGGCATGCAGGGAGTGTAGCATTCATGCAGGGAGTGTAGCAGGCATGCAGGGAGTGTAGCATTCATGCAGGGAGTGTAGCAGGCATGCAGGGAGTGTAGCAGGCATGCAGGGAGTGTAGCAGGCATGCAGGGAGTGTAGCATTCATGCAGGGAGTGTAGCAGGCATGCAGGGAGTGTAGCAGGCATGCAGGAAGTGTAGCATTCATGCAGGGAGTGTAGCATTCATGCAGGGAGTGTAGCATTCATGCAGGGAGTGTAGCATTCATGCAGGGAGTGTAGCAGACATGCAGGGAGTGTAGCAGGCATGCAGGGAGTGTAGCATTCATGCAGGGAGTGTAGCAGGCATGTAGGGAGTGTAGCAGGCATGCAGGGAGTGTAGCAGGCATGCAGGGAGTTTAGCATTAATGCAGGGAGTTTAGCATTGATGCAGGGAGTTTAGCAGGGAGTGTAGCTTTCATGCAGGGAGTGTAGCAGACATGCAGGGAGTGTAGCAGGCATGCAGGGAGTGTAGCATTCATGCAGGGAGTGTAGCAGGCATGCAAGGAGTGTAGCAGGCATGCAGGGAGTGTAGCAGGCATGCAGGGAGTGTAGCAGGCATGCAGGGAGTGTAGCAGGCATGCAGGGAGTGGGGATTTCCCTTCGTAGAGGCTGAAGAATTCCTCCCCCAACAAGTGTTTAATTGTGATGAAACAGGCCTGTTTTGGAAGAAAATGCCCAAGAGGACCTTCATTACTCAATCTTCCAGATGCCTGCAACTCTTCAATAAAGGTACATAAGTAAATGTATATATATATATTGTTTTTAATTATTTTATATGTGAATATTTTTTTGTGGAACGGATTAATTGTATTTACATTATTTCTTATGGGAAATAATGGTTCGAATTTCGTAAACTTTGTGTTAAGTACTAGCTCCTGGAACGGATTAATTACGATACTCGGGGGTCCACTGTATATCTCAGTCCAATGATATAGATTGTTAAACACCATGAAAGCTCATTAAGAAAGACTGAATTAGTTGAGTCCTAAGAATCCTAATTTATTTATATGCACTGATTAAATGAAAGTAAATACAATGGACATGAAAGGATCCCTGTTTTCTGAATGCTAGACATAACCTAAATTTTGATGTTGAAAGGCACTGGATCCAAGGAAATGGAGCTACCCTTCCTTTATTCAGATCAAACATAATTACCTCTTATTCCCGAGACACTGTACAGTTCCTACTGATAAAGCACTTCTTCCAGGGTATTGGACCTGACCTTCTCTTCCTTGGATTATATGTACTGTACCTGCCTTCCCTTTCCCAAGGCACTGTATGACCCCTATGGGTTTAGTGCCCTCCCCACCTCATGAATGTAATAATATACTGTACTACGTACCGACGTGGAAAGGAGTGAAAATCAACACCGAGAATAGCAATTGATGTGGCCAGGTTTAAGAGCGCTCTCAGAGAGGTCACACATCCCAGGTGCTGCAACACAACATATTCTCAATACTATTAATAAACCCAGGCAATATTAATAAACCCAGCCAATATTAATAAACCCAGTTAATATTAATAAACCCAGCCAATAGTATTAATAATCCCAGCCAATAGTATTAATAATCCCAGCCAATAGTATTAATAATCCCAGTCAATATTAATAAACCCAGTCAACATTAATAAACCCAGTCAATATTACTAACCCAGTCAATATTAATAAACCCAGTCAATATTAATAAACCCAGTCAATATTAATAAACCCAGCCAATATTAATAAACCTAGCCAATATTAATAAACCTAGTTAATATCTATAAAGCCAGCTGACGACTCAGACTTACGACGGGCTCTCTGACCACTATTAATACCTAAATAATGTATATTAGAGCTGATTTCCTCTATTCTGTTTGTTACAATATATGGTACACTACTGTATAAACATTTAAAAATATACCAGAAATGTTATAAATGGTACAAAGGTGACATTAAAACAATATCAAAGATGGTTGACACAAACCCACTAACATTATAGTATGCTCCTCACTTAGCGATGAATTCATTTACTGACGTGGTCTTAGGAACGGAACTCTGTCGTTAAGTGAGGAGAGGCTGTACATACAGTATATATACCTTCCTTGCTTTCTTGGAGGGGCTACACACATTTGTGTTTGTGGGTGTAGCAAGGCAGAGAGCCAGAGCTGTAAGGATGGTGAGCACCGTACACAGTTCCAGGGTGTAGTCTGAGCAGATGGTGAAACTCAGAGTCAGCGGAACAACAAGGAAAATGCTCTCCAGAAGGAACCACAACCTGAATGGAAAATGTACAGTAACTCTAATTTTGGCATTCCCAGCAAAAATATTATGTCAAACAAAGACATCTTAGTAATAAAGATAGAATTACCAACAATATGTTAGGTAAAATGACACGTGTAACTAATGCAACATTTTATAGTGGCAAAGTTTCGCTCTCCAGGAGCGAAACTCCTGGAGAGTTAAACATTGCCACAATAAAATGTCGAATTAGTTGCACTTGTCCTTTTACCTAATAAAGGCATCTTGAAGAACATACAGTATAGCCTCAAATAACTGTTTAAAATACCCATTTAATGCATCATTTCAACACAGTCATCCACATAAGGTGGGATTTGTGTCAAACAACATAAACTTCTTAATATTCAGATTAAGCATATAATATTTTTTACTGCAGACCTAACTGACATCATTAGGATACTATATACTAGAAAGCCCTGGATATGCAGAGCATTTCTAGAAAGGAAGTGGGCAATGAATGGATGTCTAGGGCAATTGGTATAAATTGCTGGCTAGACAGGTACTGCAAGGAACTTGCAATTCCATTCATTGATAACTGGGACAAATTCTATGGCAAACGTGATATGTATGCAAGGGATGGGGTTCATCTCTCTGGGGCTGGAGTGATTGCATTAGCCGATACGATTGAGGGGGTCATTGGAGACTTGTCTAGGACTTTAAACTGATAGATTATAGAGGTATGGGTGTTTGTGGGAAACAATCAGGCTGTAGTATTAGGCCTGGAAACAGCAGATATTACCAGGATACCTCAGGGATATGTTTAAAAAACAATATTCAAAATAAAGTTTGTAAATGCAAAGCAATTGATCAACAAACAAAGAGAGATAGTAGAGGGCAACGAGTGACTAGCTCCCTTAAGGTTTACTATACAAATAGTAGGAGTCTAAGAAATAAGATAGATGAGCTAAGATTACTTGCAAGTGCAGGTAATATAGATATTATTGCTATAACAGAGACCTGGTTCAACCTGAAAGATAGAGAAATGCCTTCCGAGTGCAACATTCAGGGTTACAAACTATTCCACACTGATAGGGTCAACAAGAAGGGTGGTGGAGTGGCGATGTATGTCAGAGATAATTTAAATTGTTGTGTTAGACATGATATAAGATTAGAAACAGCGGACACAGAATCTGTTTGGCTACAGTTTCTCGAGGGTCGTGAAAATTAATTTTGGGTGTGATTTACAGGCCCCCAAGTCTGGATAGGAGTGCAGTAAGCTGCTATGGGACGAAATTCATAAGGCGTCTAGATATGAAAATGTTGTGTTAATGGGAGATTTTAACTTTAGACAAATTGATTGGAACAATGAGACAGGTAATCTCGAGTCTAGTGACTTTCTTGATACGGTTCAGGATTGTTTTTTAAAACAGTTTGTGACAGAAGCAACTAGAGGTAGCAACTTGCTTGATTTGGTTCTTGCCAACAAAGAATCACTAATTAATAATCTTGAGGTTAATGAAGAGCTTTGGGAAAGCGATCACAAATCACTTAGCTTTAATATATCATGGAATTACCCAGGTAACTGCAATCAAGTCTCTGTTCCAGACTTTCGTGTTGCCGACTTCATGGGGCTGAGAAATTACCTAGGTGGGCTAATTGGGATGACCTGACTATGGGTCAGGTAGGTGGTTTTGGTTGCCAATATGACGTTTTTCAGAGCGTAGTTCTAGCTGCCCAGACAACCTTTGTTCCAAGTAGGGAAATTAGATCTAACAAAAATGATCCTAAATGGATGAACAATAGATTAAAACATCTCATTGGTCAAAAGAGAGGCATATATAGGCGTATCAAAAGAGGGGATGGACAGATAAGAAATCAATATTTTCAATTAAAGAGAGAAATAAAAAAGGAATAAGAAAAGCAAAAAGGGATTATGAGGCTAAGGTCGCAAGGATTCGAAGACTAACCCAAAAGGGTTCTTTCAGGTATACAGAAGTAAGATTAGGGACAAGATAGGCCCACTTAAGAGTAACTCAGGACAAATCACGGACAGTGATAAGGATATGTGTGAAATTTTCAATACTTACTTCCTCTCAGTTTTACTCAGGAAGATACTAGCGGAATTCCAGAAATAATAAATTATGTAGAACTGGAAGATAATAGACTATGCTCGATTGGGGTAACTAGTGACATGGTCCTCAGACAAATAGAGAAATTAAAACCTAACAAATCCCCAGGCCCTGATGAACTGTTTGCAAGAGTTTTAAAGGAATGTAAAGAGGAACTTAGCAAACCTTTGGCAAATCTTTTCAATATATCACTACAAACTGGCATAGTGCCAGACAAGTGGAAAAGGGCAAATGTAATACCTATTTACAAGGCAGGTGACAGGTCCTTAGCTTCGAACTATAGACCAATAAGCCTTACCTCCATAGTTGGTAAATTTATGGAATCAATAATTGCCCAGGCAATTCGTAGCCATCTTGAAAAGCATAAATTGATTAATAAATCTCAACACGGTTTTACTAAGGGGCGTTCCTGTCTTACGAATTTACTAACTTTTTTCACTAAGGTGTTTGAGGAGGTAGATCATGGTAATGAATATGATATTGTGTATATGGACTTCAGTAAGGCTTTCGATAAAGTTCCACATCAGAGGCTACTGAGGAAACTTAAGGCACACGGAATAGCAGGAGAAATTTTTCCTGGGTAGAGGCATGGTTGACAAATAGGCGGCAGAGAGTTTGCATAAATGGAGAGAAATCAGAATGGGGGCGCGTCTCAAGCGGTGTTCCACAGGGGTCAGTTTTGGGCCCCCTGTTGTTTACAATTTACATAAACGACATAGATGAGGGAATAAATAGTAACATAAGTAAATTTGCTGATGACACCAAAATAGGTCGTCCAATTCATTCAAATGAGGACATTAGAGCACTCCAGGATGATTTGAATAGACTGATGCAGTGGTCGGAGAAGTGGCAGATGCAGTTTAATGTAAACAAATGCAAAGTTCTAAATGTTGGGCAGGACAATAACCATGCCACATATAAGCTGAATAATGTAGATCTTATTACTTGTGATTGCGAGAAGGATTTAGGAGTTCTGGTTAGTAGTAATCTGAAGCCAAGACAACAGTGCATAAGTGTTCGCAATAAAGCTAACAGAATCCTTGGCTTCATATCAAGAAGTATAAATTATAGAAGTCCTCAGGTTGTTCTACAACTCTATATATCTTTGGTTAGGCCTCATTTAGATTATGCTGCACAGTTCTGGTCACCGTATTACAGAATGGATATAAATGCACTGGAAAACGTACAAAGGAGGATGACAAAGTTGATCCCATGTATCAGAAATCTTCCCTATGAGGATAGACTGAGGGCCCTGAATCTGCACTCTCTAGAAAGGTGTAGAATTAGGGGGGATATGATTGAGGTGTATAAATGTAAAACAGGAATAAATAAAGGGATGTAAATAGCGTGCTGAAAATATCCAGCCAAGACAGGACTCGCAGCAATGGTTTCAAGTTGGAAAAGTTCAGATTCAGGAAGGATATAGGAAAGCACTGGTTTGGTAATAGAGTTGTGGATGAGTGGAACAAACTCCCGAGTACCGTCATAGATGCTAAGACGTTGTGTAGTTTTAAAAATAGGTTAGATAAATACATGGGTGGGTGTGGATGGGTGTGAATTTGGACCTGACTAGCTTGTATTACCAGGTCAGTAGCTGTACTAATTCCTTAAGTGGAAGTGACCTGACCAGGTGGTCGGCTAACCAGGTGGTCGGCTGACCAGGTGGTCAACTAGACAATTATATGAGTGGGTGCGGTTGGGTGTGAGTTGGTCCTGACTAGCCTGTGCTAGGTCAGATGCAGTGTTCCCTCCTTAAGTGAATGTAACCTGACCTGGCTGGGTCGGGGCTTAAGCCGTTGGAGATTTGGACCTGCCTCGCATGGGCCAGTAGGCCTGCTGCAGTGTTCCTTCTTTCTTATGTTCTTATGTTCTTATAAGGAAACACGTCCAACGTTTCACCTGTGCCGGGATTCATCCCAGGACCCTCAGTGTGTGAGCTGAGGACACTACCAACCCAGCCCCAAGCACCGTATATTTTTTATGGGAATACACGTAAGAAAGATTTTACCATCCAGTTCTTCCTTGGACAATTATAATAGCAAGCAGTGAAGCAGGTATAGCAGGATACACGGCCAGGATGAGGTCGGGAGCAGACGATCCGCTGTGGCCACTCACGAAAGCCTCATGAGCTTCACGTATTGAAGCTGGCGTACTCATCGTTATCTATATAAAAATAAAAGAAGCACAAAATTACAAGACAAGTCAGACTGTTGACTTTCTTGGATTATTCTAGGCTAAATCTACATATCTATATAACAGTGCTGGATGACCCTTATGGGTTTAGCACTCAGTTATAAGTATAATAATGCAAATATATATCTATATAATGACAGCTTTTATAATGTGTCCCCTGAAAACCATTGTAAAAAAATATTAATTTTATGTACCCAAAACCTAAATAAAAACTTACCATAAGGAATTATTACTATTATTATTATTTTTATTATTATTACTATTATCATAACTAAACATTAAACCCACAAGGGTCATAATTTAAAGAAACGTGGCCTTTATAGGCAAATTTAAGAGATGGGTCGATCAAAGCAATTTTTTTTTCATTAGTATTATACTGTACCATACTTGATGCCAGTGTGGGGCTCTTGATCCAAGGAATTAAACCTGTCCTCCCCTTCCTTGAATCAAACCTGAATGATAGCAAGTTAGTTTGTTAGTTTTAGTTTTTTTAGTTCTAGGTGAGTTAGGTTTTAGTTTAGTGTTAGAAGTAATATTTAGGTACATTATTATTATAATCAAAACTATGCGCTAAACCCAAGTCATACAGCACTGCACACACAAGTACAATTATCTTACCTATAGCAACATAGACCCCAAGAGTGAAAATGACTTATTTGCAGCTTCCTAAAGCTGAGTAGACACAGCTGGCCAGACTACACCAGCTGTGTGAACACTATTGCCACCTGGCCAACTACACCAGCTGTGACCACTATGGCCACCTGGCCAGACTAAGTAAGTAAGTAAGTAAGTAAGTTTATTCAGGTATACAAAATACATTTACATACATTATCATACATAGCAGCATATGTGTAGAGAACCTAGGATAACCCAAAAAAGTCAGACAGAGTGACTTATTTCCATTGGTTTCCTTTTTACACCTTAATTTTTTACAGTGTAGGATATATATGTTATTATATTATAAAGGATATATGTATACTAGGAATAAGGTAAAAAGAGTTATTTACATATACATGTGTGTTAGCTAAAAAAATTAAAAATAATTCTCCTCCCTTTCTGTCGCTACATTCATTAGGTACCTTTTGGTTCTCTTCTTGAACTGGCTCATGCTATGACTTGCTTTGACATATGCAGGCAGTCTGTTCCATTCCTTTATTGCTGTACAATAAAAGGTGTTTGAAGCCTGGCCATTGACTGTGGGAACTACAAAGTTGTGCTCTCTTCCCCTAGTACTATGACTGCTTTGATTCCCAGCCTTGACAAAATTGGCAGCAAGATATTCTGGACACTGTTTGTGAGCAATTTTATAAACTTGATTTAATTTAAGTTGTTTTACTCTGTCTTCAATATTCAGCATATCCAATTGTTGTAATTCATCCTGGCCTACATGCTCTCTTGGACCCAGGTCCAGGATGAATCTTACCATTTTGTTCTGGGTGATTTGCAGCTTATCTTTCAGTTTTTTTGTCAAGGCAGAGTACTATGAAGGGCTAGACATAGGGTCCTGCGAGCCTCAGTAGGTAGACACTGTGCTTGTCTGTAGAGGAACTTCAGTCTGGCATTCGCTTTCTTTACTACACTGTTCCCTATCAATTCTCCTGACATGCATGGGTCAAAGGGGATTCCCAGATATTTTACTGAGGAAACTGAAGTGATGGATTCCCCATTACACCGGATATTAAAATTATTTACCCTGCTCAGTTTATATTTCATGCCAAAGAGTATGGCTTCTGTTTTCCCGAGATGTAACGATAGTTTGTTGTCTACTAACCATTTGCTGCAGGACTCCAGTTCCAGTGTTAATACATTAGCTATATCTTGTGGGTCTTTACCTGACACTAACAGAGCACTGTCATCCGCATACAGTAGGAGTTTGCACTTGACACTGATGGGAGTATCATTTACATACACAGGAATAATAAAGGACCCAGAATACTACCTTGGGGAACTCCACATGCTATCGGCAGTGGTTCTGATTCCGTTTTGTTGATTTTGACAATTTGTTTCCTGTTGCTAAGATAGGACTTAAACCAGTCTGTGGAACCTATGCCGATAGCATGAAGTATCTTACATAATATATTGTGGTTGACAGTATCGAAGGACTTTTGCAAGTCTAAAGTTACCATTCCTATGAGGTTCCCTATAGACATTTCAGTTCTAATGTAATCCATCAGATTAATTAGGGAGGTGTCGGTTGAGTAAGATCTCCTAAAGCCTGATTGGTAACTATGAAGAATGTTGTTGTCACTAAGATATTTAACTACTTGACAGTACACTGCCCTCTCTAGAATTTTGGATATTACACTGAGTATACTAACAGGCCTATAGTTGCTGACATCAGACCTACTATTTTTCTTGAAGATAGGAGTAACTCTGGCCTCCTTGAACCCATCTGGCACTGTATTAGTGGTGATGGACAAATTTATTATGTGAGCAATGGGGATTGCCAGTTCAGAGGCACCATCTTTTAGGAATTTAGATGGGATGTTATCTGGGCCGGTGCTCTTAATTGGGTTTAACCTGCTTAGTTCTTTTTGCACGAAGTCATGAGATACACTTACTAGTTGACAACTGTTTGGAGTTACTCCTTTATTGGTATAGTTTACTTACTAGTGTTGATGCGACAAATGTGTAGTATGAATTAAAACAATTTGCCACTTTAGTTGTTTCGTAGCATACCTCGTTATCGACATTTAGAACTATGTTAGATCTATCTACGTGTTTATGATTATACCCCAACTGTTTCAGTTGTTGCCAGAGCTTTCTAGGGTTATTCTTGTACTCTTCGATCTTTGAGCAATAGTGTCTTGCCTTTACTCCTTTTATAAGCCTCTGCACTCTGTTCCTCACCCTTTGGAATTCATTTAGTGCTGCAATATCCTGTCTGTTTGCCTTAAATCTTTTTATCAACTGGTCTCTGAATTTCATATTATCTAATATCTCAGTAGTCATCCAGGGTTCAGTTCTTCGTTTAATCCTAACCTCTTTAACTGGTGCAATATTATCAAGGATGGCAGTGAACATTGTTTTGAATTTTTCCCAGGCATCATTTATGTCCGTGCAACTTGTTATCACTGACCAGTCACAATTGTGTAGCATATTTACCAGTGTTTCTTTACTGTAGTTTCTAGTTGACCTAACTTTTATTGTCTTGTGTAGGCCTATCTGTTCCCTAGTAATTTTCCTGGTACAGTAAATGATGAAATGATCACTAAGACCTGTGGTAATGACCCCTGACTGACTAATGTTCTCAGGGCGGTTACAAAGTATGTGGTCAATTAGGGTGGCTGAGAACTGTGTGATCCGGGTTGGTGTATTAATTAGTTGCGTGTAACTATTTAAATCCAGAATTTGCTTATATCTTTTACATAGCCCGTTATTTTGCTGTTGAAAACAGATGTTGAAGTCTCCTAATATTACTGTCTCATCATTGTTATCAAGTCCTGACAAGACTCTCGAAAAGTCCTCTAAGAACTAGTCATGGGTGGGAGGGCGATAACTAGTTCCTACTAAGATGGGTTTGGTCTTGGGAAGCAACACTTCAAACCATAGAATCTCCAGTTTATTGTCATTTAAATCAGGTCTTGGATTATAGGCTAAGTCGTTCTTTATGTAGGCACATAACCCACCACCTTTTCTATTCCTATCTAAGCGTTTTATATTGTAACCTTCTATTTTGACCTCGTCGTCAGTCACCGTATCATCCAACCAGGATTCCGAGATGGATATAACTGCCGCTCTAGTTCTGTTAGCTAGAATCCTAATCTCTGCCAATTTTGGAAGAAGTGATCTTGCGTTGACATGAATAAAGTGAAGGCCTGTTTTCCTAAGACAATCATAATCATCAATAAATGGCAAGGGGTCATTAGCATTAAAAATAGGAAAATGAATGTCATCATTGCTAAAGGGTAACTGTGCCAAAGTGCATTTGTTACAAACAAAATGAAATCTGGCACCATTACTATAATTGGACACACATCCATTATGCACCCACCCCATACATCTCTTACATATGGTATGTTTACTGTTCCTCTTTCGTACCTTAGTACAGTGTATACAAATGTCTGGTGGTGTCTGAGATAATAATGGTTCTATTGTCTGTGCATTACATATAGTGTTGTTATCATTACTAGGAACTAGACCGTCATTATCACCATGACTTATCTGTCTGTTTTGCACCTGTACCATAGATTGAGGTCCTAGATTAGTATGAATATCGCCACTTAATAGCGCCACTATAAAAGCTGTGCGCCAGACTACACCAGCTGTGATCACTATGGCCACCTGGCCAGACTACACCAGCTGTGACCACTATGGCCACCTGGCCAGACTACACCAGCTGTGTGACCACTATGGCCACCTGGCCAGACAAGACAACCGTTCAAGTTCAGTTAGGTTCAGACTCTCAGGTAAGGACCCACTAGGAGCGAGGGGGAAGTGGGGACAGACGAAGAATAGCCGGTGAGAGGAAGAGCTGAAGTAGAAGAGAAAGAGTCAGGACTAAACCCAACAGTCTAACTACTATGTAACCGTTCAAGAAAATAATTACAGGACTTTTATAGTTGTTGTTGTTGGGGGTTTATAGGGCCACTGGCAACTGACGCCGTAAAGGACCCATTGGAAATAAGTCACCTTTCTTCTATAAGTAAGTTTATTCAGGTATAAACAAATACATTTACATAAATTATCATACATAGCAGTATATGTGTAGAGAACCTAGGATAACCCAAAAAGTCAGACAGAGTGACTTATTTCTATTGGGGTCCTTTTTATACCATAATATTATACATTGTAGGATATATATGTTATTATATTATAAAGGATATATGTATACTAGGAATAAGGTAAAAAGAGTTATTTACATATACATGTGTGTTAGCTAAAAAAAATAAAAAATCATTCTCCTCCCTGTACCTAAATAAACTTAATTAATTTTATATTAGTGTTGGTGGTCTAATTTATTGGGTAAGTAAGTAAGTTTATTCAGGTATACACAAATACATTTACATACATTATTATACATAGCAGCATATGTGTAGAGAACCTAGGATAACCCAAAAAAGTCAGACAGAGTGACTTATTTCCATTGGGGTCCCTAACTTGACGCCGTAAGGACCCCAATGGAAATGTCACTTTGTCTGACTTTTTTGGGGTTATCCTGGGTAATTTAAAGTATGTAATAATAATTGTACTTGTGTACCTGTACCTAAATAAACTTACTAAGGAAATTTTACCACTTCTCCTTTCAGTTGTTGGAGGGGCTTGTTAAGGCCCACCAAAGCCTACGCCTTAGTATCCGGGCGGGAATTATGAAATTAATGCATTTCCTCTGGAAAGATAAACTGGAACGTTAAGTTCCCTATTAGATCAGGCTGATTCGCCCCTCTTGATTAATGCCTTTCATTGCCAGACTCAATACATTCTACCTGAATCAATAGCAGGTTTTCCATAGGCCTATTATCAAATTATTATTATTATAATCAAAAGAAGCGCTAAACCACAGGGGTTATACAGCGCGGCTGGTCAGGACAGGATGCGGAGAATGGATTGTAAGAGGGAGATGGATGATTAGTAGGGTATGGAGTGCAGCAGGACAGTGGATAGTGCAGGGATAGAGGGTAGCAAGAGATCGAGGTAGATGGGACTGAGGGAGGTGCTAGAGGTATAATCTACAGAGTTTGTGTAGTAAGCCAGTTTCTGTCAAAAGTCAACGAGAGAGTCAGGATTAAAGGAGGGTCCATCAGCAAGAAGGGAAGGTAAAGACCTTGCCGCAGAGCGAAGACGCCGTTGGAGGTAAATTCTGCGTGCTCGTTGATAGAGTGGGCAGTCCAACAGAATATGGCGAACAGACACTGGAACCTGACAATGATCACAGAGAGGGGCAGGGAGCCTCTCCATGAGATACCCGTGAGTAAGACGAGTGTGGCCGATGCGAAGACGGGAGAGTGTAGTCTCCCAACCTCGACATTGGTGACAAGAAGAAGGCCAGAAACCTATATTCGGTTTAATAGAATGAAGTTTGTTATTTAGCAGGTCAGACCAGCGTTGTTGCCAACGGGTGCGAAGGTGGGTAGCAATGACCGCAAAATAGTCCGTGAAAGGAACACCTCTATATGAAATTGGAAGGTCATGTACTGCTGCCTGTTCATTGCCCTGTACGTCAACATGACCAAGGACTCAACAAAAAACAATATCTTTGTGCTTACTAGAGCTACGGCGTAACCAAAGTTGGATACGAAGAACTAGGGGGTGAGGTGTATCAGTTTTACGGATAGCCTGTAAAGCACTAAGGGAGTCTGAAACGACCACAAATGGTGACACAGGCATAGATGCAATACGGATAAGTGCCACAAGAATGGCATACAATTCAGCCGTAAATATGCTAGCCAAGGGTAATAGATGCCCTCGCACGACGCTGTCCGGGAAGACTGCTGCGAATACGACACCGTCAGATGACTTTGAACCACCAGTGTATATTGCGATGGCATGGGAATAAGAACGGAAGTGGTCTAGAAAAAAAAGAGCGAGAAGCCGCCGTAGGTAGTTGGGCTTTCGTGCAAGGTAGAGGAAAAGAACAGACACGGACAGCAGGAACTTCCCAAGGGGGTAGGGAAAAGGAAGATGTCACATGAACATAGAAAGGTGGTAGCTGAAGGGAAGACAAGAGTGAATGTAGACGAAGAGAAAAGGGACGAAGTAAACAGGGGTGACGGACAAATAAAGAGCGCCTACTAACATCTGTGACAATCCTATACATGGAAGGATTGCGGAGGTCATGAGAGCGAACATAATAGCGAATGCAATGTGTATCACGACGATCGGACAAGGATGGAATGTTCGCTTCTACATAGAGGCTCTCAACCGGGGAAGAACGAAATGCACCAAGGCATAAACGCAATCCCTGGTGATGTATGAAATTAAGGCTAGAAAGAGTAGCAGGGGAGGCCGCCGAATATATCTGGTCACCATAATCGAGTTTCGATAAAATTAGGGCTGAATGCAGGCGGAGGAGAGTGCTACGATCAGCCCCCATGAAAGATGTGCGAGGGTTTTAAGGAGGTTCAGCCGGCTATGACAAGTTGTCTTCAGAGAGGTAATATGAGGTTTCCAGGACAATCGACTGTTAAACAGGAGGCCGAGAAACCTGACTGTATCACGTTCTGGAATACGTGAGCCATATAGGTACAACGGATGATCAGAGATCACTGAACGTCTAGTAAACGTAATTTGATGAGTTTTGCTACTAGAAAATTTAAACCCGTGAGTGGTGGACCAATCGGAAACCCGGTTGATGGCATGCTGGAGAGAAACTGCAATGAGGCGACAGTCAGCACCTGCACAAGCTATAGCAAAGTCATCCACATAAAGCGATGACCAAATGTTGGATGGGAGAACTGATGTCAGATTATTTATAGCAAGGAGAAAGAGTGTTGTGCTCCGAACACAAACCTGGGGGACACCTTCAGCTTGGACAAAGTCCGGGGAAAGCTCATTACTAACCCGGACACGGAAATGTCTTTCAGTTAAGAAAGCCTTAAGGAAATATGATAGATTGCCTCGGAGGCCTAAGGAGTGGGCCTGGGTCAAGATATTATACTTCCAAGTTGTGTCATAAGCCTTTTCAAGATCGAAAAAGATGGCGATAACCGAGTGGTTATTGGCAAAGGCATTACGAATATACGTATCAAAGCGCAGCTACTAAAACAACAGACATACCCCCGCTCCACAAAGGGGGCAGTAAAGTAATAGCAAAGAACTACAGACCAATTGCGCTAACGTCCCATATCATAAAAATCTTTGAAAAGGTTCTAAGAAGCAAGATCGCCACCCATCTTGATACCCATCAATTGCACAACCCAGGACAGCATGGGTTTAGAGCAGGCCGCTCCTGTCTGTCCCAACTACTGGACCACTACGACAAGGTCCTGGATGCTCTAGAAGATAAACAGAATGCAGATGTTATATACACAGATTTTGCAAAAGCCTTTGACAAGTGTGACCATGGTGTAATAGCACACAAAATGCGTGATAAAGGAATAACAGGAAAAGTTGGTAGATGGATCTATAATTTCCTAAAATGTAGAACACAAAGAGTAGTAGTCAACAGAGTAAAGTCTGAGGCAGCTACTGTGAAAAGCTCTGTTCCACAAGGCACAGTACTTGCTCCCATCCTATTCCTCATCCTCATATCAGACATTGACAGGGATATAAGCCACAGTGCTGTGTCTTCCTTTGCAGATGACACCCAAATCTGTATGACAGTGTCCACCGTTGAAGACACTGCAAGACTCCAAGCAGACATAAACAAAATCTTTAAATGGGCTGCAGAAAACAATATGAAGTTCAATGATGAGAAATTTAAATTACTCAGATACGGAAAACGTGAAGAAATTAAAATCTCATCGGAGTACAAAACTAATTCCAACCACACAATAGAGCGAAAAACTAATGTCAAAGACCTGGGAGTGATCATGTCAGAGGATCTCACCTTCAAAGACCATAACAAAGTAGCAATTGCATCTGCTCGAAAAATGACAGGATGGATAATGAGAACCTTCAAAACCAGGGATGCCAAGCCCATGTTGACACTTTACAGATCGCTTGTTCTATCTAGGCTGGAATATTGCTGCACACTAACTGCACCTTTCAAGGCGGGTGAAATTGCTGACCTTGAAATGTGCAGAGAACCTCACCGCACGCACAAGTGCGATAAACCACCTCAACTACTGGGAACGCTTGAAGTTCCTAAACCTGTACTCTCTAGAACGCAGGCGGGAGAGATACATTATATCACATGGAAAATTCTCGAGGGCTTAGTACCAAACTTGCACACAAAAATCACTCCCTACGAAAGCAAAAGACTCGGCAGGCGATGTAACATCCCCCAATGAAGAGCAGGGGGTGCCACTAGCACGTTGAGGGACAACACAAAAGTGTCAGGGGCCCAAGATTGTTCAACTGCCTCCCAGCATACATCAGGGGGATTACCAACAAACCCCTGGCTGTCTTAAAGCAGGCACTGGACAGGCACCTCAAGTCGGTACCTGATCAGCCGGGCTGTGGTTCGTACGTTGGACTGCGTGCGGCCAGCAGTAACAGCCTGGTTGATCAGGCTCTGGTCCAACAGGAGGCCTGGTCACAGACCGGGCCGCGGGGGCGTTGACCCCTGGAATTCTCTCCAGGTAGACTCCAGGCAGTAAGGGGTCAATGGCAGAACGGTCCTTACGAAAGTCATATTGACTAGTGGAGAGACTACTGTGCGTCTCTAAATACCACATCAAACGTCTATTAACTAGACGTTCCATCACCTTGCAAACTGCACTGGTAAGAGCGATGGGACAGTAGTGGGAGGTATCATGTCCCGTCCGGTTTGCGAAAAGGGAGAACAATAGCAGA